>WYDI02023554.1:55290-65442 GCA_009867235.2 Psittacus erithacus | reverse complement strand
GAGAAGCTGTGGCTGCCCCATCCCTGGCAGTGCTCAAGGCCAGGCTGGACGGGGCTTGGAGCAACATGCTCTAGTGGAAGGTGTCCCTGCCCGTGGCAGGGGGTTGGGACTGGATGAGTTTTAAGGTTGCTTCCAACCCAACCATCCTGTGACTCTATGAATAGCTGCATTAGAAGGAAAAGATTAACAGAAACTAATGGAAGCCAAATCCTTCTTTTGTTTTAAATAGTTACACATCAAACCACTTAATGCATTCAACGTGGGAAAGCTGGTCCAGAAGACAATCCACCTGGAGGTTTTGGTGGCAGGCTCAGGACCTGCAAAGCTGTCAGCCCAGGTCTGCAGGAGTAAACAAGGCTGGGAAATGATCTCCATATGCAGCACGATCATGGGGCTGCCCCAGGTGCAACTAGAGCTTTTGTAACCTCTGATGGGCACACCGTACTGCTGCATCTTGGATGAGGCAGGGGCTTGAAACAGGAGAACCCACCACTAACCACTCAGAAGAGCGTGTTATTTGCTTATGTGGGTCTGCAAACACAATAGATTAAGGATACAAACCAACTGACATGTACAGTGTGTTATCAGGCAGGCATACTGCACTGTACAGAACCATCACCTGCTCCCCAAATTGCTTAATCCTACAGCTCACACACTCCTTAAACAGCATCACGCAGCTTTGATTTGCTTTGCTAGATTGCACATAATCCTCTTCCGTCTCCAAGTCTTGTTAATGAACAGTTTGGAGACCACCAGGATCATGCAGTACAAACACCCAAATCCGTAACAAAGCCAGGATCCCGCAGCTTTCACAAACAGGGCCACTTTCTGTGTGTCCTGCCCAGCCCTTGCCACCTCTGCAAACAGCAGGGAAGGGAAAGACAAAAGCCTGGCAGATGTGTAGGGCAATGATGGGAGTCACTGGGCAGCACTGGAGCAGATTCTACCCTAAACTTGGGACCTCTTAAGTGCAAGAACCCTTATGAGCCCACTGATGTAAACTGGTTTTGGACGAACTGTGACAAGTAAAAAGAACGCAGCACTGTCCTTTCCTTCTGGCCGGTGGGAGACCCTTCTACATTAGGACTGAATTCTTCACAAGGGTGCTGAGGTGCTGGCACAGGGTGCCCAGAGAAGCTGTGGCTGCCCCATCCCTGGCAGTGCTCAAGGCCAGGTTGGACAGGGCTTGGAGCAACCTGCTCTAGTGGAAGGTGTCCCTGCCCGTGGCAGGGGGCTGGAACTGGATGAGCTTTAAGGTTCCTTCCAACCCAAACCATTCTGTGATGATTGCTCTGTGGCAACAGGAGCAAAACAGAGTCTGCTTTAAGATCAAAGCCCACCATGCAGAGCCAACTCAGGCTGCTCTCAGGCACTGCACCACCATGATGCCTCCGTGCAGAGGGAGCAGCCCTGCTTTGGTCCTGCCACTTGTCACAAGAAAGCAGATGGGCAAAATGGATTGTTAAGATGGCAGGAAAGACCATAAATCCAGAAGAGTGCACTGGATATCCAAAGGACTTTCCTCCCTCTAACTGCATTTCTGGGGGAGAGAACATCACAAAGAGATAGACTCACACACCCACCCGTGCTGACAAACACTGGGTGTGGAGACAAGAAGAAGCATGACCTATCATGCTGCATAACTGGCTGCATCTCTTACTGTGATAGCTCTTGATCTCTTGTGACTGCCTCCCCAGAAAGATGCAAATGCTCCAGTAACTGGAGAAGATCTGTGACTGTCTTATGCTGCTGTGCAGCTTATCAAACCCAGAACCCAAGCATGTTCCATTAGAACAGCACAGTGGAATGTGCACATTCTATCTTCCAACAGATTTTCAGCGTACAGTTTAAAAATACAGGAAAGGCCACACACAGCTAGGGTGAAGGTCCCTGTAATGCACTAGTTTTATCTTCCATCTAGGCTAACAGCATACTGCTGGAGAAAGTACAGTGAACTGTTCTGTGCTCCAGCTTCCTGCAAGGTACAGGGCAGGGACTCCCTGGAACAGGGGCAATGTCTCAGTATTTCACACAGTTTTTCTAATTACTTTCTAAACTCACATTTGTTTTAAGCATTTGCAATATTCTCAAAGCCTCATAGTCCCACAGCCTCATTATGCTTTAAACGTAAAAGGACCAGCCCTTGTTTTGCTTTGACCCACCAGTTGCTTGCTTCATTTGATATCCCCAAGCATTTGATCAGAAAACCCAGTAAAAATTACTCTGTGCTCACCTACTTCATGTTGCTTATTTTGCAGACCTCTGTCACAGCCACGGTTTCTCTTCCAGAGAAAGGAAGTTTGCTGTTTGCTCATCCCAGGTGTTACTCAGCTTTCATCATTCCTCACACCTTTCTCTGGCCCATTTAGCTTACAACAGAACTGCTCAGCAGCGTTTTGGTGCAAAAAGGCTTTTCCCTACAGCTGCAACCCCAATCTTCACCTGTGAGACTGGTTCTGCAGTGCCAGGAGAGGCAGCACAAGCAGCGCCCAGCTGCAGCTCTGCAGCCAGAAGGGAGACAGGGAATGCCAGCCTTCATGTGGGGCACAGCTAATGGCTCTGCCAGCCCCTTGGAGAGAGGATTGCTCTGATCACTTGCAGAAAAGCTAAGAAGGATACCAATATATAAATAAACCTTCCCTTTGTCAGCTGCTTGCACTGTGCACCAGCATAGAGCAGTGCTACCTGGGGACAACAGCAGTCCTGTATATTTTGGAACTGACAGCCAGAGAAAGGCCAAGTGCTGAGCGAGGCTCCAAGGAGACTCCTGTTTAAGCCAATCAAGACATGAAAATTCATGACCTCTCCAAAATTGCTCCTTTCCCCATCAAGCAGCTGTGTGACACACATTCCCTAGCACCAACCCAGTTTCCAACCCCTGAAAGTGAGGGTCAAATAAACACCAACCTTCCTCCTGCTGAGTGCAACATCCTCTTGCAGGGAGCACACCTGCACTGGACACACCAAGCTAGCGCACATTCGGACAGCCTGCAGCCTGGACAATGATCACTTCCTCGTTCCCCACATGTGTAATCAGAACCAACTGAATTACCTGTGCCAGTGTCCTGCCTCCTCCCTCTCAAGAGCCCCAGGGAAAAAGCTCCTTCTTTGTGCTGCATTTTTGTTTTATTTCTGGGAGATCTAACTCATCTCCAGCTCAAAACAGAGCTATGTTAATGCTCTTCATATCTAACCAGGGCACGAACTGCTCAGAGGCACAGGATCAGCTCAGTGCTCTTGCTGTCAGCTGCCTACACACACAATTATCTATAGACCACCTGCAGGGCACTCTAGCCTTCGCTCTGATTCCCCAGCACACACCTTTCCTTGCCAAGCTGCACATCTTCCTCAGGGCTGGAATGTGCACAGATTAATAAGATACACTACAGGCTATGCAGATTTCACTGACTAGACGCTGCACTGCGTGCAAAGGAAGAGGATGAATTTAGGAACTTTAACCTCCCAATTTGGCAGTCAGGACCCACAAATGATGACAGTATTTAACACCCCAATTTTATCCCCTAGGTCAGCGTAGGACCATCCAGACCCACTTCACCCTTTGAGACCTCGAGCTGCACATAGGTCCATGTAATAAAGATATGAAAACATCCCTACCTAAAACAACAAAACCCAGAACAGATAATACTGACCTCACAAGGCTATTCATAGCCAAATTAAAATAGCAGCAGGCTGGAAAGGCTGCTTGCCTCTGTCCATACCTCTTTATCACATATCCTGTCACAATGTAAGGAAATGACCTCCTTTTGCTTTACAATGTGCGGACACTTCCCAATACCCTTGTTAGTCAAGACAGATCTTGTAGGGCAGGGTAAAACCAAGAGAAGCATTGTATTAAGAATGATGGATGTGGTCCTGGCACCCAGAGGCATACTGCAGTTCCCAATACATGCTGTAAAATGAACAGTACCAGAAAGACTTGGCGCCAGCATTGCTATACCTGCACAGAGTCCATGATCAGCCTTGTCCCTGTCCCATGCTGGAGAATCCAGCCCTACTCTTCCTCCCAGCTGATCTCTTCTGCTGTCAGTACCATGGAATATGTAGAGGTATTGCCATCACTATTTTACATGCAAAACACTGACAGCTATTATAATGCTCACAGGCGTAACACTATGACATTTCACTGATGTCCTTTATCAGCTGAGAAGAAATAAAACCCAAACTATAGGATGGTCTTCTCTGTGTGAGGAATGAGCTGAAAACCAGCGTAAAATCTCCTACCCATGGAAGCTGGACTATGTCTTCCTGCCCCGAGTCTGATGCTGTGGAAAGGGAGCAGTGCAATTCCAGTTTCCACCCAGTGCAGGAGCTTGTCCATGGCTGCAGCCTGCATAAGCCACAGTCACCGAGAGAAATGGCAGTCTTGGGCTGGGAAGCCATGAGCCGATCAGGCTGCCATGGCAGAAGGGACCCAGATGTGCGAGTCTCACTTAGACCTGCGGCAGCTCGATTGATGTAAGTGCTCCCTTTTACACACAGAAAGCCCTCAAGGTGCAGTAATACAGGTAGAAATGGTATTGCACAAGCCTACAAACACTGCTTTTAAAGTACCAAATGGCTGGATAACAGCAAATGCAGTCACTGTGTAACCTTCACACTGAAATTCAGGTGCTACCCAGGCAGCCAAGGGCTCTCCCACTGAAAAGGCACACAGCTGAGCAGCACCCACACAGGCATATTCTGCCTGTGGCAGCAATCACACCACTAATCCTCTTTCTCCCTCTCACTGACATATAGTAAATATATAAAATATCTACGTTTTAGTTAGCCATTGCGAAGTAAAGCTCCGCAGCATGATGGGAGCCCTTCAAAGGCAACATCTGCAATATGCCACTTGTGGCTGTGGACTGTCTAATCCTTCACAGACCAAAGCCAGCTGTGAGTTAAGAGAACAGAGAATATGTTTAATATAACTGTTTTCTGAAATGCTATTCCACTAAAAATGCCGCAGCTGCACTGTCTGCAATGGTATTTTGTCTGACTTGTCTCAGTAAAAGGAGAGAAAAGAAGTTGCCTGTTTCTACCCCCAAAAAAATCCTAACCAACTAGCTCATACAGAAATGGCCTTCAGATGAGAGACAGCTGATAAGATAAAGAATAACATCAAACAAAGCAGGCAATTGTGGTCTCCCAGGGCAGTTAATGTGTAAATGCCATCACACAAATCTGTTACCATCACACAGGGAACATCAGGGTCAAATACCAGGCTGGTTTGGTCTTACCTATCTCCAAATGCCAAAATTACTCAAGCTCAACTAATAGCAGACTTCATACACATTTTTCTCTATTCAGTGAGGGCTGTACAGGACACGATGTACCATTTCCACCTCGGACACAACAATGGTGTTACCACCATCACTGATGGTGATGATGTACCAGTTCTACATTGGTAGCTGCTGTCTACAGATAACCACCACTGAAGGCAGCTTTGCCAGGTCCTGAGGGAAGACAGCAGCTCTGACCCCAGCAATAGTTCTTCACTCCCGTGTGCATCTCAGAACAATAAAATCTCCTCAGTTCATTGGAAGCACAGCCTCAGGTGGTTTCTCTCAGGTTCAATCACTGCCTCACATTATATTTTCCAATAATGTTCAGCACAATGGCGAATCTCAGATGTTTCATTAAAATCTGTTTCTTCCTTCTCCCCCTAGGCAGCTTTAGTGAATGACGTCCATTGATCAAGAATGGCCCTGAGATGTTCTTAGGTGCATAGGAATTGCAGGAATTCATCAGAGCAAGAAGGTCTCTAGCCCAATCCCCTGACAGCAGCCAGTAGAAGATATTTCAGAACAACAATACAATGCTATGCCAAAATAACTTGAGTAAACTCCCCTATTCAGAGCATGTGGGGAATGTGTAATTGAGGAAACGCTCTGGTGACCACATTAGAAGCGCATGAACTCTGCTTATTTGCACTCAGTCTCAGCAATATCACTGCTTCTAAAGAAGGTATGAGACCCACAGCACTAAAGAAGGTTTTGTTAAGGCTTCAGTTTCCTCTGATAAAAAAAGGATGCATCAGGATTTTCTTCTCTTATGCATTTACGCAATGTAACTCTCACATGAGTAATTAACTACACTGAACTCTACTAATTTCCTTCTAGCATAGAAGTGCATGAGTGGAATTTGCATTACATACAATTTGCTTCCTTTTATCCATTTTTAATTTAATGAACCATCCTAGGGTTGCTACCTAGGGTAAACAAAAGACTGAGCTTCCTAGTCCTAACCATTATTTCCTAGAGCCATTATCACCAAAAAGAAAACCATCAGAAGAGAAGTGCGACTCAGACTCCTTCCGGCCTTTTACTGGTAATAAACTGATAATCCAGGGCTTTAGTTTAAATATTTGAGCCTCCTGTTTCAATTCATAGGTGAGGACTATTTGCAGATCTTGCAGGATGCAGCACATTGTAATTCTGCAGATTGCGAGAACACAAATCAACAAGCACAGCAGCCAGGGACACCGAAAAAGCCTCTAATATCCCACTGAACAAGGGTGGCTGCGTCCCAGCTGCAAGAGAGGATGCCAGTGTTCAGAGACCTTACTGTCTGTCACCCAGCCAGCCCCACTCTGCCTCATCCAGCCCCAGCACAGGCAGGGAGCAGAGGGAAGCTCTCCCACACCACCACTAAATGCACTTGGCTTTGAGGTGGAAGGCAGAGGATTGTGCTGAGGTTTGGTTAAATCTGCACTTACATCCTCAAGAAAACTGAGTTTTAAAAGAATCTGCAGCTCCCTGGTTATTAGTTCATAAGCTTCATCCCAATGGCTCAGCTGTGAGCCAGGTTATTGCTCCTCATACCAGTTATGCTGCGTTTCTGCTGCACCGACACTTCCATCAGAGAAGCATCTTGGTGCCCAGGCTTCCTGCTCAGCCATGGGAGAAAAGTCACATTAAAGCAGCTTTAAAGAACCCAGCTGTCCTGCTAGCGGTGTTTTCAGATGCCACATGGTATGAAGGTTACTCCTAAAAGCATCTTTTCAGTGGTTGTACCTGAAAAGACAACAATATATGGTAGCTGAAAGTGAGAAATTAGCAGCTTAAAGCTAGACCACTGCAGGTGAAGGTTACTTATTTAGACTCATCACCTCCCTGCCCCCATTGGTCACTCACTCATCCTCAGAACCCAGATATTGTCAACAGGAAAAAGGGAGATGGAAGACAAGTTTTGACCAGTTCAAACAAAGAAACTGCAGGACTAGAAGACGAAGAAAACAACAGCCACCCGGGAGAACTTCTGGCTTTTGTTTTTGACCCTGAAAAATATTTGCTGGCCTCCAGTTTGCTTCTTTCCAAAGCAATTCCTCCATGTTTGCCTCCAGTGGTGACATGTCATAAATTGCTTTCCTGACCCTCCTTGTTATGCTCCAGTAATACTGAGCTTGCAACACCTGCCTGGCCATCTGGAACTGGTTAGGAGCCCTCAGACTCAGAAGCCATTTTTCTAGGGGAGGAAAAAACAACCCACAAAACCAAAACAGCAAAAAACCCCACCAAAACCCCTCATTTTGTAACACACTGGAGCTCAGAAGTCAAAAATACATGGGGCCTAATTCCTGTCTACTCCTCTGCCTGCTGAGCTCGATGGCACAAAGCAGACGGTGGTGCTAAACCCCACAGGAAACAGGGCTGCTTGTTTAGGAAACATTGCTCACCGAGGGATCTTTCCTTCTGGTCAGTGATTATTTTTAAGCCTCAGCCATGCCTGGATGATTCTGGAATAACTCAAAAATGGAATGAAGGTAAATGCAAAACAGCGGGGTGCATCTCATCATTGGTTAAAATGAAGCGTATTTGGAAGGTATCATTCCCTCCAGCATCTGGGAAAAGGAAAGTTTTGGAAACAACATTCTAAGAAGTAATCACCTGATCTGTAGCTTCCAGTTTGTGATGCCAAAACACAGAGGGGTTACATCCAGAGTATGGAGTCAGCCCCTCCATTATAAAAGGGGAGGAAAAATTAAGCTAAAATCCACACCTGAGTTGGGATCCCCATCTTCTTCTCTTCTAATCTCCAAGCATACACTGCGCTGCGCCTCGCTCAAGTACAGAATGCACTACACTACCATTTCATATGAAGCTGAGTAATTTTGTCACCCGGCAACAGCGAAAGGAAATTCCAGGGAAAGTAACCCCTGAAGCTGTCATTTCACCTGCTCTCACAGGCCTTGCTTCCAGTGTCTGTCCCTTTCATTTAGTTTAGCTCAGGATAAAGTTCACCTAAAACTCGAGTGAGAAATCCAAACACAGGTTGTACCAACTTAATCACATCACTAAAAAAGAAATCCGTTTCAGATGGTCATCTGGTACCAGTTTCTTACACAGACAAGGTATTTCTTCCATCTGTGCAACTCCAAGAATACTCAGCAAATCCTGCAGGGAGATGGGGAAGACAGACTTCTTGCATAAGAATAACAGGATCATCTGTACTGTTGAACAAGGTAGGGGGTTTTTTCTAGGTGTTCAAGCTGAGTAAGACTTGGAGCTTTTATATGAGTGTCACAACTGTAATTCCACCCAAACACAAATGCATGATGCTGCTGCTGTGCAGAAATCACATTATTCTGCAGAGGGCAAGATAACTGCCCAGTGACACTTCACACTACTGACTGCTCTGCTTTGCAGTCCTGCATTCAGCCCAGCGAGGTACATGCCTGCAAGAAGGCAACAACAGCCTGTGCTGAACCTGCTGAAGTGATGCAAGCTTATTCAAGCAGAAACCCAGACCAGCTGCTGGCAGCATACAACACCCTCTGTGGGTGAGCTTTGCTGAATTGCTGTCCCAACCCTGCCTGGTTTCTCCCCTCCAACATGAACTATACCATTAGGTTAGCCTACAAAAGGTAATGATTTTGAGTCAAGAGTCAGTAGCTGGCCCTTATTTCTCTCAGGCTTTTGCTGCCTGTTGACAGCCCAAGACAGCATGTACTCCTTTCAACTCTGTTGCAAACACTTATTATTGTTCTTTCTGCCTCCTACATCTCTGAAGTGCAGATAACACTATTGATTTAAGTGCAATCAAAGCAAGCCTGCTGTACAATGAACATTTTGTCCATGCTGCACTGTACCATGGCAAGGGCTGCCTCTTTCCCAGCGATGGAGGCCCATTAAAGCAGTGTGATTTATGAGTTCATGAGGGTAAAACGAGTTTGTATTTCAATTACAGAATTGTGCAGAGGAGCAGAAACTTGGTTCCCACATTGAACTTCTCAGATACTATGCCAAAGGTGGAACAGGGACGGAGAGAGAGGAAGGGAGGGTAAAGGAGGCACATTCAGACCTCATACCAACAGATCCTCACCTGCTGACACCTGCACAGATGTTTCACAGTGGTAGGCCAATAGATCTCCACTGTCCCAACCAAACCCTATGGTCTGCCTTGGGGGCAGAGATGCAGGGGCACAGAATGTTATATTCACTGCCAAATAAATCCAGGAAAGACATAATAAACCAAACAGCAGTGACCAAGGTTTCCGTAGCTTATACAACAGCATTGATGACACCCGAGAGCTGGCTGCAAAGGGAGCTGAAATTAACAAATGCTGCACTTGTTGCCATGCCAACTATTTACAAGAGTGAAGCACGAATAAGGAAGTAAATAAAACCAGGATGGAGGTGGGGGGCTATGGAAACAGGAAAAATCATAGGGAAGTGACACTTCATATTCCATGTTTTCACAAGTAACTTATAACACAAAGTGAGGAAGCAGTAATGAAATGTAAGCAGATAAAGCATCAGAAGCACCTCTTCTTTTGTACGATTTTCCTCTTTTTTTCCAAAGCTTTTCACGTCAGGTTTTCTTTACACCACAGCTGTATCTTTGGCCCAGTCCCTCTCCTCTGAAAACAGCAGATGCTTCACAAACTTATTTTTAATAGAGGCCATAAAACCACTCTATGACTAACTGCAAAAGGCCTTGATAACACAGTTCACCAAAGCAAGATGAAATACGCTTTTATTCAGATAACAGCCCAAAAGTCCCGACCAGGCCGATACGCGTGATGGACGAAAAACGGGGGGGGGGGGGGGGGGGGCAAGGGGCACGGAAGCGGGGGGGGGCCCGCGCCCCGGGGGGGGGCGGAGGCCGGGGACCCGCGGGGGGGCGCCCGCGCCCCAGGCCGGCCCC
>WYDI02023554.1:0-46197 GCA_009867235.2 Psittacus erithacus | reverse complement strand
AGAAGTCATTAAGAACCTCAGCCTCCTCCAAATCCAGGGTAGCCAGTTCTCCTGATAGCTTCCAGAGAGGGCCCACGCTGTCCCTAGTCTGTCTTTTATTCGCAGTGTACCCACAGAATCCCTTCCTGTTATCTTTCACATCCCGAGTCATGTTTAATTCTAACTGGGCCTTAGTTTTCCTAACTTGGTCCCTAGCTCGTCAAAATAGGAGCTATTTTAACCACACAGGGCATGGGAGATTTAGCTGGAATCCACCATAATGCAATACACGCTACTTACAAGAAGGCAAGTTATCGCTGGGGATAAAGATGATAACTGGCAAGCAGGATAGAAAGGAGGCATCCTTAGGGCTGCCAAACCACTGAGGATACACCCGCAACATGCAGCTCACAGCTTTTATGCCATCCTTAGGACACAGACCTGCAAAGGCAGTACAGCCAGATGTGACGTGTGAGCCCGTGCTGCTCTGCCATGCCCAGGAAACCCACCTCGAGACACTGGTAGCAGAGAGCCATATGAAAGCAATCAGAAAGCCCAGGAATGAGCCCACCAAACCCAGCCCAAAGTGCTGGCCCTGGCCATGCAGCTCTCTGCTCTTCTGGCAATCACTGATCTGGTGTATCTTGTTTCAGTGTTGGGGTTTTTCCCATCAGAAAGAGGAAAGCTTGTTAGACAGAAAACGGATAATATAAAAAAGACCAGTCCAGCACCTTTACAAGGAAATGGTATTGTGGTTTTTGATAACAAGCTGTGCTTGTTCTGACAATTGACTACAGATGATTAAGTATAATTCTGATCAAGTTATTTTGAGGCAACAGGCCATGGTGCTCTCCTCAGAAGAGTTTATAGCACTGGTACCTTTGCAGACATTAATTCACTGTCAGCTTGAAAATAACAGTGAGTTCATGAATTAACTTTCAGGCAGCAAACACTCCAGCAAAAGCTTATAAATATTTTTTAAACAACAAATGAGACTGTGCAATAAGCAAGCAAACTGTAAAGCACATTTAAAAGTCAACCTAATGATGGATTTAGAGGCTTAAAGCAGCTCTTTTACTGTACTTGTTCAAATCTTACACTTTCCATCCCCAGCAATCAGATGTGACACTGAAGTAGAGCTTTATAAATCACTTTATGCTATTTAGTGTCTTTGAACAATCACATATTTAGCATATTTCAGGAAGAGAAAGCAGCTGAAGTGCTGCTGAGCTTTGTCAAGGTAAACCTGAAATTCTACAGGAAGGTTTTTCATTAGGTTTCAGAAGCGACCCCTAAATATCATGGCAGTGCTTGGCTGGGCGATGCTGCCTTGCTCTGGGTGTGCCTCTGGGCTTCAGTTTTTTAATGACTGACACTTCTATTTATAGAGTGAATAGAAGGGAGTTGCTTGGAAGGGAACATTTCTGAATACATTTCAGTGTACACAGATTTGAGTCATAAAGTCTGCTAACATACAGTTCCTGGTACTGGCCCCTTTCATTTTATCTCAAGATAAGAGTCCTTTCTCCACCCATGACTAAGTGACTGCTGCCAGTGCCTTGCTCTGGGCTTTTCTCTCCTCTTGACCAAGGGCTGGTGGTGTGAGTGAGAGCTTCCTTGCCATCCCACTGTAACCTAACCTTAATCATCATCACATCAAGCCAGATTCTTTTACTAAGGTGACATTTGAACAGGCAGTGGTGCTCTTTAATAGCAATGAGCTAGAAGCAAAACCAGCAGCTAGCAGGTACCATTTATTACCTTCACAGAAGAATAACCCTGGATGGCTTGGAAGATTAGCCTTAGGGTACACACTTCTGGATTGACCAGGCTGGTAATAGTCAAAAAAAAATGCTACTGGTGTGCAGTATCCTCTATAAAACAGGATTGATGGTTGTAATCATTTGCTACAAGATTCACCTGCTCTGTAATTGGTAGTCTCAGTCCTGGGTCCCAAGCTTAAACGTACACATATTAGCGCAGAATATGTGTTACTGGATCCTGTTCTCTGGGCAAACTGAGCCTTTCACCCTCAAGGAATGTCATCTTTCAGAGACTTCATTGACAAGAAGTGAATATAACAGGGAGAAAATATATATTAACTGAGGGTGCCTTAAGTGCTAGAGGAAGGACTTTGGTGTTGATAAATGAGAGAGAATTGGAGGACACACTGATACTGTGGTAAGACACAGGCTCATGCAGGTGCGTGCTGACTTGCACTGCAGGCTGGCAATGGTTTTTGCATCTTCTTGAAAATTGCTGTCTTTTGCAAAGGTTCAATGCTCTGTGAGCTACTAGTCAGACTCCTGCTGGGTATTATGGAGCTGCCACAGGCTATCACTGAAATGGCTCTGTCGACTGTGCTTATGTTTAGATCATTTCTGCTCATCCATAGCTAAATGACTGGAAAATAGCAGTAGCTCTCATTGTAGGCTGACCAAGGGAAAACCCGTGAGAGCTCCCTGTGTGCATTTGGGATCCCTATATGTTTCTTTAGTGAAGGTGAATTTAAACACTTTTGGAAGAAACCTGAATCTGAATTTCAGTCTTTCAATGTGCAGATTCCTTTTTGCGTGGACTCTAGGTCACCCGTGAATCCATCCTTGGGTGAGATACTGAACTGTTCCAAGTCTGGCTGTCCCCATCACTACAAGGCATGCACTGCTCACCCTCTGGGAATGCTGTATGAAGCACTGATAGAACTAAAGAAGACATGCCTTATAAAACTTTTGGAGATGGATCATTTAAGAATATAATCAAACCCTGACATATGCCCAGAGACTATTCAGACATCTGCCACAAACAGGAATATCTGGCAGAATAAAATTCAAGAAGCATGGAAAAAAGGTCACTGACCATTTTAATCATCCTGGTCCTAGGTACAGGCACACATCTAAAAGGCAATGCTGCCCTCTGTTATGTCTTCAGCTATTCACTAACACATGGCTGTGTGCACAGAACCAGCTACTCCTATTGGAGCTTGGGGCTTTGAATTTCATGGACGACATGGAATAAAGAAAGCAAAGCAGTCTCTTGCAAGAAGCTGAGCACCTTCAGTTCCTAATGAGCTTCAGAGAGTTAGAGAAGGCATTTTACATCTGGTAAGGACAAAGTTATCGCAGTTAATTCTTCAGATCCTAACCTTCACCCACTGCTTTTTCACTACATGAATGAGGCATTTACATTTAAATAAAAATCAATATATTCACCTTGTAATTTTGTATTAGTAGCATCCAACCTCATGGATTAAAAATAGATGAAATAGACTTCATTATCAGTTTAGAAGATAACTATTACCTTTATTTTGGGGTGTTACTGATGAGTTCAATTCGGAAATTTCACGACAACCATGAGTCCAATGCGATCATTCTGTATAAAACTGTATGGGAAATAGTTTTAAAATGAAAATGTACTAACAATGTATTAACGTCACATGCAGATTTTAAAATAGAAATGTTACAATTTAACAGGAAATAAAGATTATTCCTTACTCATATTAGGCCTGACTCCAACACTTGTAATCAGACTGACTGCTGAATAGCTCCACCAACACTTTTCTTGTACTCACTGGAAGTACTTATGTAGGCAAATACTACCAAGCCCTGGCAAAAGTGGGAAAATCTGGGCTTCTCTGATTCAAAGGTTTATTATTAACAAAACCCTCAGTTGCTCAAACCCCATGAAATGATTTCAACTGAAAAGTCACACCAGTAGTCGGAGAAAGGCACACATGTGATAAAGGAGGAGAATGAAAAAGCTCATTGACGTGTTGATATACAGCTGATAAGGAAAACAAAAACCCACTTAAAATAAACAACAGTTGAGTTTCAGTCAAAGCCTGAAGCAGCATCTGGTTGCTTTTCTCTCCCAGCATCAAGAAGATGTTTGCAATGATGCTGAAGGTATTTCCAATTCTGGCCATCCTTACAGGTAAGTAAGAATTACAAACTGATCATAATAGCATTGGAATAAAGGAACTTGTTGAAATAAGAAAGCAGGTGAGCCTGACTGGCAAACTAGGAGAACATTCAAGGTTCATTTTCGGATGGAATGAAAATCATGGCTAGAATGCTATGCCATGTTGTGGAAATCAGGAAGCTGAGCACTCACAGAAAGAGTTTTTTGGTCAAGAACTGAATTTTAGCTTTGATAAATTAATGCTTTGCTCTAACGCCAGGAAGAGGAAAAGATCTCTCACATGGAAACATCAGGGTCTTTCAGGTGTTTTGAGGTTAGGTTTTCTCATGTTCAGCTTTTGTCTCCCTTTGATAATAACCCTGGGAAATGCTACGGATTTATGCTTGGGTTTACTTGGTCCCACACCAACCCAAAATTCTGGGGGGATGCTTAACTTTAAGCATGTAAATAATCCCTGAAGTTAAGTGAGAACTTAATACTTTGTGGAATCTAGGAATTATATGGTATATTAAAGATCATGTATTATTAATGTTTCAAGGACATTTCATCATGCTAAGCTTTATTTTCAATATCTACAGAAGCAGACATTTTAAGTTTGATGTTCCGCAGAGATGAACAGCCTCTGTATTCACTAAAGAAAATGGAAGTTAGTTCCCACATTTTCAAGATGGAATTGTCTAGTTTAGATGCCAGAGAGATATTTTAAATAGCTGTTCCTGGTGCTTCTTTCTCTCACACACATAAACCCCAGAGATTTTTGCCTTAGAAATGAGAAGTAATTCAGAGTTAGTACCGATACTTCTTAAACCAATGTCCTATATTACGACTAGGAGTGTGTCTGTACTGATGGGCACTGACTGGGGGTTTCTATAATGCCTAGGAAAAGATCAGCAAACATGGATTTACTCCATGAGCGTTAAAATCTGCATGGGACTCCAGTGAAAGTGGACGATTCCCAATTAACTGCAATGACTTTCTCTGTAGCAACAGAAAGCATGGTATGGTCTTACCATAATATTGATGAGTAAAAGATACGGCACAATTTTTAACAAGTTAAAGACTGTTCACACTAGCTTTTTCACTGAGCTACTTCTTATTCACGCGCTTTTTTCATTTAAACCAAAAGGCCTGTATGTATGAAGTGAGATTACAAGTTTGAAACCTTAAACAGTGAACTAAACGCAAAGCAAAACTCTCATTAACTTCCGTGATGAGAGGAAAGGCTCTGCACGTCCAGTTTGCTCCATGTTTAGTTAAAAGCTCCATCTTGCAATTAGTGATGGCTTTAAGCAGCTTCACTGGACAATGGAAGTTTGATAGGGTTTGGCTTTGTATTTTACTACAGTGAAGCCTATTTCAACTAAATGTATTTCTTCAAAATATATAGCTTCCTGGGAACGAGAAAGCTTTGTGGAGTTGCTTCTGCTACAACCCATTTATTTTTCTGGAAAAGCCAGGTTCTGTGGCACTCCTGACTCCAAACCCAGAGAATGACAAAGGAAATATGTGGAGCATACGGCTGGAAAATGGAAATTTCACTAGAATGACATTGTGTTGAAAGACCATAGCTTTAATCCCGCAAAGACTAGAAAATAAATACATGTAAACTTGGCCAGAATTCTCTGGCCAACTCTGATTCTTAAAGCTGAGAACAGTGAGCTGAGATATCTAAAGTATTACATGGCATTTATATTAGACCTCAGTGAGGATTAAGCTACTGTGAACTCACAGGACAAGTAGGACTAACAGCCAGCAATGGAATCCTCTCTGTCCCCAAGGCAGGTTTAACACATTTAGGTCAATCTCCAGCCATCCCTGTGGGGCTGTCTTCACATATAATGTAAATCTTGCTGTAGTTTAAACCTGCTAGTTCTCATCCCAGCAACCATTAATCTGGAAAGTACAGTATTCTCTTCTTCCTTGCAGTTAGCCTTTACTAAGCCATCAAACGAGGAACAGATTGAAGCCATCAAACAAAGAAAACAGACCCCAAAGAGTTCAGGCTCTAGGTTCAATAGGTTTGCATACTGTAGCAACTGATGGATCTGCAAGATTTACATGGTTAAAAATGCCAAAAAATATTATACATATTTTTTAAACAGTGTTTTCCCTCATAGGCTGATAATTTGAGAAAAACACTCTTTCAGTATTACTGGAGGTTCTGCTTCAGCTCTCAAAAGCAGCACCCAAACATAGGATGCACAGATATCTTACTGAGAAGAATATGTCACATGTTTTGCCTCTTTCATTCATATGTGCAATAAGCTCATGTAAAAATTATTATTGTAAGATGGAATTCTCACTTTACCTGTTTTGCATAGAAAGCTCCAACAGACTCATGTTTTCCATCACACTCAAAGGAAATATATTCTCCTTCAGATCTTCAGGCAGTAGCTTTAAAACCAGGCTTGGTGATCTAGCAAACCCCTGAAATTCAGACTGATTCTTCTGACAGCTCTCGCTTTGTTGCCATAAGTCACTATTGTTAGTAACTTATATGGAGAACAGAAACAGGTAAATATTGTAAGATGGTGTTTGATTCCTTTCATTAATATGACTGTGCAGCCAAGACTGATTGCAAAACTATGGGAAAGGGCTCATATGTTACATTTTCTCCCTTTCTGCTTTGAGCACAACAAAAAGGGGTGATCAAGTTATCACACGATTTCTCACAACCCATATAATAAAGGCAGTTCCAAAAAGCTTAGCCTGATGTTTTCAGTGTAAAAGCATTAGAAAAGAACAGCTTCTGCATGTAAGTCCTAAAAACCTAAAGAAAAGCAGTTAGCAAAAGTAAAGTGCTGGGCTCCAACATGGGGGATCCACAGTGCCACTGACTCCAGCCAGAATGTAAGAATGCGAAAAGAGACAACACTGTAGGAGACGGTGATTCACTATAAGGAGATCAGACATGTAAAGGAGTAACTGAAAAAAAATAAGGGTAAGAAGGATATAAAAGAGGGCTTAACACAGTTGTGAGTGCAAGTTGCAGGAGAGCACTGTGAGTGCAGGAGAAAGGTTTGGGTTAGCCACAGGCACTGAGTAAGCAGACAAGTCTCTGCAAGGGTGAACAAGTATGTAAAAACAAACTCTGCTTTTTCAGAGTATTATTTGTTGTAAGAGCACAGGTAATCTGGGGAATTTACTTGCTTATTAGCTTTTACCCACTCCCACCTTGTCATCACTCAAAAGCCCACAGAAAGTGTACTGAAAAGGACTGGACACATCCTAAGGGTTTCCTCCATGGCATAGGGAGAGCAGTGCTCCTGCATGGCTCCCAGGGTCTGGCTGATCACTCCTCACCACACTTACTGCCCACAGGTCATGTCAGCGGTGTTGTGGTGACCGTCCCTGAGAAGATAGTGAACGTCACTACAGGTGGCAATGCAACCCTCCTCTGTACATACACGAATTCTGGATCGCTGGGAAACTTCTTTATCCAGTGGAGCTTTTACAGTGCCAAAGAGACCCAACTGCACACCGTAAGATATTCATTTATTATTACTATGAAGTTATAATTAAGATATCCTTAAGTCTTCAAAGAATCATATTATGTTTAATAGTGTTATCCTCACCACAAACCAGGAAGGGAGGTAATGTTGGTGTTCCCTCCCTAAAGATAAAGGACTGGGGTGCAATGAAATTCAGGGGCAGATGCACGAAGTTATTTAGGCTCTCTAGTCCTACTGCCATGCCTGAACTGCTTTGGAAACTTATGAGAAGGTACAAAAGGGATTCAAAAGCTCAAACGACTTTCTCCAAGTCACACAGGAAGCATGAAGCAGAGCAAAGACCAGGTGTCCAAAAATCACACAAGCGCTCCAGCCCCTGGGCCAGCTCCCTTTTCTCTTGTCTGGCAGACATTTCCTGCCATTGGAAAGGCTGCTTTCCTTTCAAGGGTGAGATGCCCTTGCCTATGACAATGTGTCCCCCATTCCAGGATCAAACGAGAGCTCCTTGTCTCAGCCATTATGGTTACTGTTTAGGCGCTCAGTAAGAGGAGCAGTACACAACAACAGGCTACCAGCACAACGTAAGCAGCAAGTGTTTTGGCAGGACTATAGTAAGTTGTCACAGCAGGAAATGTGCCATGGCAAACTTGTGTTGGCATTTTGTGGCATCCCATGGGTGTCACTGTGGTAGCACAATAATTACAGATCAAAGGCAAATGTTCCCTGCTCTTCCCGAGACCCCAAGAGCCAAAAGAGCTAAACAGAATAGGTTGGTGTATCAGCTCCAAGGCAGCATCGGGACTGTGAAGAACACCAGGTAGTGGACAGCTACACGGCATAACCACTGCCAAGCCTCTCACATGGCTGTAAAGGTCTTGTAGAGCAGTCTGGTCTGCCTGGAGGAAGACAGAAAGGGGGTGCGTAACTTCCTACATGTACTCACACTACTGTTGAGTACTACATGTACTCTACTACAAGAGCTGATCATTAATCTGATATTTTGGTGGGGAAATGAGCCCACGAATCTCACTTGCATCATAACCTGCAGGGTAAGAGCTCCCATTATGATTTGCTCCTCATGACTGCTGAGCAATCAGCAACCCCTTCCTTTCTAAGAAGAAGTGCCGATTAGAAGTGTTGCTGCATCCTTGAAGATGACAGTGATTTTTTTCCCATGCCCTGGTGCTGGGCTTGTGCCTGTCAGACATTAAGTCCCTTCTCTCTCCCACTGCTTTTATCCTGTTGATAGCATTTTTTTGAACCCTTCTGCCTGGTGTTACATCTGAAAGGTGATACAAAGAGATTTGACTTAGAAGAGTGTCACAGTCCACAGTGATAATATTCCCGTAATGTTCACCGTTTCCTAGTAATATTATGTTAGGAGGTTTGCCACTGCTGATAGAGGTATACCTTCTATTTGACTGATCAATCATACGGAATTAGACTGCAATTTGCAGAATGAACAGGATGTAATGTACTTGGCACTGACTGGCAATAGTTAGTATGTAAGAAATAGTTTAACACAAGACAGAACTGCTCAGTACATCTCAGATAAAGACTGTATCAGTGCTTAATACAAACACTGAGCCCATCCGAGATTTTGACTCCAGGTGAATGTCAGATCGCCAAATGCACACCTTGCCTGACTAATTGTATGAACAGTCGTTACTCATCATTTGCTTATTTCAAGCCTGAACTATTTTATTAAATGAAGAATTATTCATGAAAGGGTGGTAGCTACAGGTTTCGTAAGCTGTACATAGTACAACATGGTGTAATTTTGATCCAGCATGTACCTCATACATTTTATCTCTTGTTCAAGTGAGAAGTACAGCATTGAGATAGGAACAAGCCCAACTTCTCCAGATTTGGTTAGAGTCTCTCTGTTTTACTTGTGTCAAATTTTCCATACTGCAACACAATAAGTGCAATATTCTGGTCATAAACAAGAGAAATAAGCAAATTGTAGTTGCAAGTATTTTAGAGGGAGAATCAGTCAGTTTCAAGTGATCCAGGAGGGGAAAACCATTCACAGACTGTGACCAATGATGAGAAAATACCCCCTGAGGATTAGAACCATAAAATCCTGTGGGTGGTTCAGAATATGCTCAAAAAGACCTAATTGATTTGAGGCTACCAAATGTCAGGGAAACCTTATGGATCAATTTCTTCCTTACTCACTCCCGGCTCCTGCAGCTCCCACTGCAGGCAATGGGAAAGCTGCGCCTGTAAGGACTGTAAGAAACGCTGGTAAAAACTGCATCTGGTTTTCTCCCCATTTGAAACTAATTTCACAGTAAATTCACTTTTACACCACAACACACATACATTTCTAATGGATGATTTGCATTTTCATTAAATGAAGTAGGCTCAGTCTGGAAAGGACACGGGTTAGTAACTAACCCCATTCTCCCTGAACATGGAGGCAACATTTCCTTTCGCTGCAGCACCAGTTATCCTTGGCTCGCATGCCAAGCCAAGCTCAGAGGATGCCCTTCCCTCCTCCTGATGTGCTTGGACAGTGCACCTGTGCGAAGAGCTGCAGGACTCCTTTTAAAATGCTTTTAGCAATGCATTCAGTCCTGGATTACTTGACCCAGTATCCTTTCACCACAACATGGCAATTCCTTCCCATTTTGAACCTATTCACAATAAAATCAGTTAATGAGAGCACTGGGAAGAAAGGACCGCGACTGCTTCTGGAAAATATGGTTTAAGAAATAACACAACACCGATGAACATGAAATTGGATTTTCGACTTCCCTCTAAACCCACTACAATCCGAGGTTGCTGGTTCTGTTTTAGGCTGGTGACTTGTGTGAGTTTCAGAAAGGACTGAATGCTGAAGGCACGCATGTGCTCCTACAAGTTTGAAGGGAAAAGTAATCCCTCTTTCTGCAAACCTGCCTCTGCCCTGTTTGCTTGGCACATAGCTGAAGTTAAGTTACACATTCTGTTCCAAGTAGGAAATACATGGATGGAAATGGAGGAGATCGCCAGCTTTGGCTTTTGTCGTTTAGATTAAATACTAAAATGCAAGTCAAAAATACGTTTAATGTGCTGGTAAGATGACAAAACCAACTGAATTTAAAAGACTTGCACCATATCTATTGAATATCAGAGCAGTAGCTGGCATTTTAAGTGGGATAAAATAATTAGATTCTGAAATGTCATCAACAAACAAACAAACAAATACTTCCTTATAAATAGGACATATTTTCCCTGGAAAAACTTGTGGAAAATTCTGGTTCCGTTTAAAATTTGCCTTTTTTTCAGCAACGAAATGGATAACATTTTCAAATTCTATTCTTTCAAGTTGAAAATTTCTGCCAGACATTTTGAAGACAGAAGACATACAATTACATATATATATATATAAAAAACTAATGCAAAAAATACATCTTCTTATCTCACCTGCTGCAATTTTAACTTCTTAATGTCTTAATAAATGCTAGGCATCTTGATGACCAGGTTAGTCACACGGGCAGTATATTCCCAATAATAAGATTAAGCAGAGGGGATGTTCTCTATAGCAAATATGGAGAAGGAGGAATCTTGATTTTAATAAATCATGTTTATGTAGGTAATTGAGAATATGACTCTCTTTACAGTGGCAGCAAATAATAGAGAAAATTATAGTGTTAGAATTAATTAAGGCAAATTGATGTCACTAAGTGCCTTTGGCTTGAAGAACGTGAGGGTTAAATTACTAGATTTTAGGACATAACATATAATAAGCACAGAGGCCATTTTTAATAACTTCTTTTTTTATTTTTTAATAAGAATATCAGTATTTTACTCTGCTCTTTATATGTTACAGGTTTTGCAGAGTTTTGAAGTACGTAAGCTCAGGTACAGTCCTGTCTGGAGTGAAATCAGTAAGACCAGGATCAGCACAAGCGCCAGTGTTAATTTAATGTCCCAGAGTATTCAGGACCAGATTTTACCTTGCCTCAAGGTGAGGCTGTGCTGCTCATCAGTCTGCAGCACTGCTGCAGGCCTGCCTCCCAGCACTGGCTTTGTGAAGCTGGCTGGTGTCTTCTGCTGTTTGTTTTTGTGTTTTCATTTCCTGTTCCGCACTGCCCACCTTACACAATGTTGGTGCAGGTGTTCAACACTTGTAAGTCATGGCAGTTACACCAAGAGGATAAAATACCACAAACAGGCTGCTCACAGACAGGATGGTGAAAAGGGAGGCAGCAAACAGTGGAATGGCAGGTGTTCAGTGCTGCTTTGAAGACAGTTCAGCTATAAACAGTGCATGTATAGAATTTAGACTATGTAGTGTATATATAGAATGTAGATCTTTTTACTGTTTGGAGGCTATCTTTGCTTTTTTCCTGAGAAGTTTCTCCAGTGCAAGTAATTCCCCTCATTTGAACTATATAATTTAAAAATCAACACATGGAAAATAGGATGCCCTATGTATTTTAACTTTTTCTTCTTGCCATTTACCCCTTAGCAACCTGTCTTTTTAATGATAAACTTCATTTTAAAATAACAACTCTCAGCTAAGAATCTCGAGAACTTCCTAAAACTGAACTATCTCTATTTTATGTATAGGCAAACTGACGCAAACACTACTTACTCTGCTCACACAGGGTAAGAGAGTAGATCACAGCCTGGCCTGGTTCATAAGGTAAAGCCTCAACTCCTAAAATCTACATGTGCGCTTCACTTCATGCTCTGAGTCACTCGGCCAGCCTTGATGTAAAGCGCCTAAGTAAATGTTTGAAAGATTGAAGCCTGCTGTTGACACTGCACAGGCGAGGCTACAGCCTTGCAAAGCCAAATATAACTCCTGAACCCAACCAGGGCCACACCTCAAGCCTTCAGCCCAGGCCACCCACAGTTAAAAGTGAAACTATTAGAGACACTGCATGGCTACCCCAGGTATGCTCAGCGCAGAATTTTTGACTGAAACTTTGAATTCACTAGATGAGTAAAGATCATGAATGAATGTTACTTCTAAGAGAAACCAAACTGTTCATAGACCTCTCATGAAAATGTTCTGTAAAAAAAGGCAAGCTTGAACGCACAACTGTGTCTGCTTCTTTCACCCTGAAACCCTGAATTCAGATCATCAGCAGTCCCAATGCCAGCACAATTCTGCTGCCCAACTCACAACAAGGCACAGGCACGGGCACTGGATTGCCGTGTGAGAGCCAGTGGCCAGCCAGCCCTGTAAGTGTGGGGCTCCCATACAAACTTTTGAAGGAATGAATTCATCCCCATGTACTATGAGCAGGTCCTGACACCCCATCACATGCTGTCAGCCGCAGCCAACCAAGATCATGTGTTGCAGAGGCTGTTAGTGCTGCAAGGGACACTGGCTTGGGAGCAGAGCAGTCCATTGGAGTCCATGAGCAAAGATGAGACTATGCAAACCACCTCCTGAAGCAGAACAGGAGGAAAACTTCCTGGAAAGGCCTCTCTGACACAAGGGCATTTCTTTTTGCCTAGAGGTGATTTTTAAAATCAAGTTTTATCTAGCACTTAGATGACTGAGCAAGCACTTCAAAGGAATAGCTTCATGGAAAGCAGAGGCAACGCCTCCAAGGCAGAGGAATAGAGATGCTGTTGCAATGTCATTGCAGTCAGAGTGACATCTTGGATGTCAATGGGATTACTGTGGACTACCTGCGGCTCCCTCTGGCACTGGGGTGATAGTCTGCAGAGAAAGGATAAAATAAACTGATACATTGAAGCAGACAGTAGTGAGAACACAAAAGCAAGTGGAGACAAGTATAAAATGATCAGGTTGTAACTGGTGTGTTTGGAGCAAACTTTAGACTTCAATCTCAGATTGCCTAATTTTAGGTAAAACTTAGAAATAAGATTCTATTGCATCTCACTGTTAACAAGGCTTAAGACATCTGCAAAATCTGCTGAACACGAGGCACCCTGTCCCTGTGAACAGCACTGATGGTACTGATGGGGAGCTGTGTAGAGCAGAGGCTCTGGTTTTGGGGGAACATTTAAAATCTCATTTAACTCTCAGTTCAGCACATTTTTACTCAAATACAGCGTTCCCCGTGTCATGGTATTCTCAGTATGGATGAAAAGTCAGTCAGTCATTGTCAAAAGATGGTGCATGTGACAGATGCACGGGGAAGATGTAGCTGGAGATATAAGGTAAGAAAAAATAATCCCCGCAATCTTCAGGGAAAAAAAGAGCTAAACAGCTTCTGCTACTGTGCTACTGCGAGCCCTGTAGTCATGTTCTGGATTAACATCTCAAACCAGCACGTGACTGAGATAAGCTGAATCAGATGCATCATTCAGAGTTTTTAACTCACCCTATTGTGGATTGCATTTTTCTCCATCAAAATTGTTTTGGATGTAGCTGTTGTTTTTTCCCCACAGCCATTCTAGGTGGCTGAACTAGAACCTTTAGGAATATTCTAACCAAAGGGTATCTGAAGGGCATGTCCACACACCAGGAGCCTCTGGGCTGAATGTGAGCAAGTCTGGATAGCCCCCCACAAAACTCCATCCTGGATCTTCTTCCTAGAATATAACATTTTGAGCTGTGATGGATACAGTGGGACACTATGCTGCCTGCTGAAATGGCCTCCTCTCAGCTGTCAGCTCAACATTCCAGCCATAATCCATTCCAAACTCTCTTTGATAGCAGCGGGATTCCTGTCTTGCCATGAAGTACAGGGAACAACCCAATGTAAACTGAGGTCTCATAATAACTGCTGAAGAGCAGTTACACAAAATGCACCGAGAAAACAGTTTTGCGCTCGATGTGCTGTAGAAATTATTCACTAATAGTTCAGCCACAAGAATGATACTGTGACAACATGAAAGAGCTGCTTCTCAAAAGTATTTTGCACCAGTTAAAGCTGCTGAATGATTAATCCTCTCAAGGTTTCTGACTCTATCCTTTTCTTCTTCTGCCAATGCGCAATTGTGACAAGATGCTTCTAGTCATTATCAACATCCTCAATTACCCATGCAAAAATTCCAGTGATGCAGGACATAAATCCCTGCTGCAGTCTGGCAGATCAGTTTTGACAAAAATGTGTGAAAAGGAGCTGTGGATGAAAAAAGGCATCTGGGGCCAGACTCAGTCACATGACACACGTCAAAGAAACCAATGCACATGTGAGCATTTGCTTTCTTATCTAGCCGAGTTCAGAAACTGAGCCTTGGGCTTTAATTAACACTCTGAGTGTGTGGCATTTGTTCTCTAATTAGATGGCAAGATGCTTAAAGGAGTGATGAACATTTTCTTCCCTTGTTATTTTATAAATTCTGTCTGTACTCAGAATTCAAAAGGAGATAAAAGCAGTGAAGTTGTTAATATTCTCCTTTGCGTTTATCGCCGAGACACTGTTAACAGTTCTGTCTCTAGTAGCTTGAGAGAATGTCAACAGAAAATTATAGAACACCCCAGTGACAGGTCCTTCTGAATGCCTGAGCTTTACATCTCCCCTGGCAAAGACCATGAATTGGGTGCTGAACACATCAGTCTAGAGAAATATCATCAAATAGGATGGTGTAGCTTTGCATCTGCTCATGGGGGAAAGTGAGAAGGGGCTGTAGAAGGGAAGAAGGTACTGGAAAGGAAATCATGTCCTGAAACTGCCCCTCATCAGGAAATCAAGACTTCTGTGGAGATTAAGAGGGTTGTTTTGTAACACATCTTCAAATACATCTCATCTTACAGTTTTGACATTCAGATGTACTGGGCATGTACAGCAATATTCCTCCCACCCCCCTACTCCTGTGTCACTGCATCACATATTATGTAAATTCTAGTTTGTATTTGTCCTGCCCCAAGAAGAAAGGAACAGATGGAAGCATGTTTCTTCTAATTTACTGCCTGCTTTTTCACACACCCCCTCCACACCCTGAGGAAGCTCTTTCTATAGAAGCTGTATAAAGAAAACCTGTAGTTAGGTCCCTCACCCTCTGCCAAGCATCTGGCAGCCTTTGAAAATCCTCAACTCAGCCTCAGCTTTGCCAACTGCTTCCTCTGCAGGCAAATACTGTCCTCACCACCACACTAGGAAAGGAGCAGCCCCCCCACAAGTCAGGCTAAAGGAGAAGAAAAGGACATGTGATTTCATGTATCAGATCCTTCAGAACTGGGGACACAAATAATCTTGTCTTCAGCATCTGGAGTACATAGAGATTACTGAGATTGCCTTTAAAACAAGTATGATCATTCCCAATTCCCTGTCTTGATTGTAACTCAGGTTACAAATGAGTACACGAATAATTGTCTCAACTGCCTTGGGAGTCTATGAGCCCAGATCCTTTTCTTGGTTGCAGCAGGAACTGTGACTGTGGAAATACATAGAAAATTATACCACTGCCTGAGAAGGCCGAGGAAGATGCCCACTGACATTAGTGGCTTTAGGCACTGCCTGGCCCACAGGCTGCGCACCCAACAGAACTGCAGTCCTTTTGAAGGTCAGGGGGATACTTTCTAGGAAATTTAGCTGTTTTACAGAGGCTGGTGTTTCAGATGGCGGAGTTAATAGGGACAGCATTTTGAGGAGCGATAATCTCCTCTCTTTTTTGTCAGTTGTTTCATTAGTCATCCCAGGCAGCTGCTCCCATGAAGCATAAAAAACCACCATTACATAAAAACTTGCCAGAGCAAACTAGCTGGTAAGGAGAAGCAGTGACCATTACTGCACCCTCAGTATTGTTTTTACACTGGTAAATCATCAACTTCACCCGAGCTGCTCATGATTTGCTTGAGGACATAAAAAACTTATCTTTTTCAACAGAAGCACAGCAGATTTCTTACATATTTATTTTTTTTACATTCAAAATGTTGCACTTTAAATCTATTTATCACATTAAAATAAAAAGGCTTCCAGGAAAAGGCTGCCATTGACTAAACTTACAGCTCTCCCATACAGACACTTTAGGGGTATTTTAGGTGAAATGGAAAGAAATGTCAATGAGATGTGTATCTGTAGGAGGGAACATTAGCTGTCAGTTGGCCCCCACCAAAATCTAGTATATCTCCAACAGAAAACAAGTTTTTTACTGTTGAAATGGAACAGGAACATTTTTGCAGTGATTTTCATTTCAGCTTTTTGAAAGCCACAAACATGAGCTTTCAGGGACAGCATAAAAACACTTTGAAAAAGGGTTTAAAATATCCATTTTGAGTGTATCATTTAGAATGGGCTATGAATTCACAGCCAGTTAACTGAAACATATTCCTCTTACATGAAATTTCCTGTGTACACAATCCAGTCATACCTCTGGGACAAGATACACACTCAGTAATTAATCACAACATTACTCAGCCTTTTTGGTGTTTACCACCTTCCTTCAGGCAATAAACTCCAGAGCTAGTGAGATAAACATCATACAGCAGCAGAAGAACAGGCAGGAGCCTGCAGAGGAACTGAAGGTGTTTCCTTAAGAAGTTCCACTGCCTTTATGTTCATAGCTGGGAGAAAAAAACACAAAACAAAAACCAAAACAGAAAGATTCTGTTTAAATCCATGTAGAGAACAAATATTCTCTGCTGTGTGGACACCTGCCTCAGATTTAACAGCGTACATGAAATATTTTCTCTGCATGCATTCAGACAGGAAGAGGGAAAACAAGGGATTCATTTTCCAGTGTATGAGGGCTTAGACACATAATTCACCCTGACTTCAGATCAAATATACCAAGAAGCACCTGCTCTTCCTTAATGTTTAATGGCATGCCCTGATTGCATTCAAGACTTGTAGTGCAAGTCTTATTTCCCAGGAACACATGAGATAGCTAAGTTAGCACTCAGTGCTATTACTTACTGTTATATAAATCTCAGATCACTCTGAGGTAGATCATGTACTATCTAGCCCCTTTTTCCAGTAATCAGGCCTTTTAGTAGGATATAATGGGCTTTCCTCTCTTCTCATGCAAGTCACATACTACTTCATTTAAGTCATTGCAGAGCTTTATTTCACATTAGCGTGAAGAGCTGATGGAAGCCCTTTCTCTACCCCACTCAAACAGATGGAATTGATCGAGAGGAGATGCAAATCCAGCCCAGTACTGTTGAGATCTATATAGGAATGTCAGCTTAAGAGGAACCTAAAATCAGAAGTCACAGTTCTTGTAACTTTGGACTCTTGCAAGCAATAGTGTATTGTTGCTCATACTTGGATAAATGTAGAATGAGACAAGTGTGGCCAGTGCATTTTTGTAATTATAGGTAGATCAGTTTTTTGTAAGTGATTTGCTTAAACCAAACCCCTTATTTTGAACACTTCTTCTCCTTGGGGAATACAAGGATGTGCATCCAGACTCTAGTTTTGCAATAGAAGTGTAATATTTTGCAAACAGACATTTGCAAAGCATAAAATCAGTCTCAAAAACTGATGACATTTCATGCAAACAATGGGAACTATCCAGGGTCAATCCAGTTGTTCAGCATACTTTCCAACCTAGTCTACCACTGTGCTCACACTGCACTTCTTATGGGTCCTCAGTATAACCCTCCATTTCCCATATGTTGGAGAGGCAGTAGTGTAGCTTTGGCATTCAGAGCCCTACATCAATTGTACCTGGTGTTTATAATTCTGGGGCAGTGAAAGATAAAGTCTGGCAAAACTGCACTTGAGCTGGGGCCAAGCTGCAGTACCGGAGCTGCCAGTGCTGTGCAGTCTGGGTTCTGACCTTCATTTCAAAGCCTTATCATTGCATAAAATAGCTGTGCTCTGGCAGTTTTGGGGTGTAGCTTGCCTTAAGCTAATAAAGGCTTTCAGATAACTTTGCTTAAAGACTTCAGTCAACACTGTATCAGGGTGGGTAAATAGAATAAAGAATAAAATACTCTTAATTCAAAATGCAATCAGTTGCTCTGCAAAGTAAAGAAAATTATAATTCTTGCCTGCAGCATCCCTAAAGGCAGGGAACTTTGACTAAAAAGGAAATCTGACACTAGTTCTTAAACAGATTTAAGGCCCAAGCCTCAGGCTACCAACCAGGCTCCACAAAGAGCACAATTCAACCTCTCAGTTAACAGACACCAGGTTTGGGCTTATAAACTTGTAAGGCCAACTGTACTTGCACAGTGCTGTTAATTACAATTGATGCTAATGAAGTCAGCCAACATTAGACAGCAAATTTTTGTGGGGGAGGAAATGTTACATTCCTGAGAGACATTTGTCCTTACTACATTTATTATTCTGCAAATCATTTTTTACTGTTCAGTAAAAGGGAATTATTGATCCCAAATAACTGCCTCTCCAAGCACTGAGGCCAACAAGTATTCGTGACTTCCACCTATGGTATATACTCAAAAAACCCAAAATAGTCCATGACACTGTCTCTGACCCTGATTACACAAACAAGGAGAACAGCGTCATTGCTCTAATTGCATGTGTGATGATTCTGCTGGTGCTCTTGGACTGTGTTTTCACTGCATCTAAATTTACTGCCGACAGATCGGGCACCTTGTTTGCTCAGACCTATGTCTTGTGGATTCATTTCAGTTCTGTTTGCTAGCTTCTGTATTTGGACAGCTCTGCAGCTGCTCACTTTTTGCAATGAGAGGTCCGTTCTTGTCACAATCTTCTACTGCGCCGCTTATTGGTAATACCACAAATTATCTGTGCTTCAATTAGTACTGCTACTCATCGTGCATGACTTGGCATTTATTCACAGAATTGTCAATGGTCTCACCTTTGTTTTTGCAAATGCATCAGTTTGTGACTGGAGTATCCATGAACAGCTACCTGCTGTCCATTTACACAGTCACAAAATCCCATTTCTGAAAGGCTTGTCTTTTAAAAACCACTAGAAATATAAATGGACCACATTTTCACGTCTGCTTTCTTGTGGGAGGGAGAAAGAAAGGGGGTCACATTAAGGGCTTAATCAGAAAGGGGGTAATATTAAGAGCTTAATCAGAAATCAACTGTATTCTAATTATGAGTACCAAATAAAGCAGCAGGAATATCTCTTGTTACCAAACTAACAACTGATTCTTTATCACAGATCTATTATTATTCAGAAGGTCAGTCCTACTCCTACGGAGAGTTTAAGAACAGGATAACAGCTGCAACAGGTCCAGGGAATGCATCAATAACAATCTCCAACATGCAGCCCTCAGACACTGGTTCCTACACCTGTGAAGTTTTCAGCCCACAGGGTGATGCTGGACAGAGCCAAAAATCCGTGATTGTCAATGTGCTGGGTAAGCACCTCTCCTCTCTATTGCTGTACTGTCCTTTTCCTCCCTCATTATGAAACATTGAATTCGCAGCTCAATATACGTAGGACCAGCGGGAATAACAGAACTGTGATAAACAAGGCCTATGATGCAGAGAAAGGGCCCACAGATGAACTGACACAGATTTTCCACGGGCTTTGGGAGCAGGCAGAGCCTGGGGTGCCCTCTAGCTTCCAGCCACAGCAGACCTGATATCGCTCAGCAGCTCCCCTTGCTTGACCGACTGTAAAACCCCATTATCCCACAAGAGAAATTCACTTCATATTCACTTTGTGCTCTCAAAATGCCACCTCATGTCAGCAGGTAAGCAGGTATCTGGAATTACATATCTTCACTACATTCTTCATATTGGAAAACAAAGTGATATTAATTCTGATTAAAATAAAAAAGCCCTTTCAGCTGGGAGTGACAACTTATTTCTCCTAGGAGGAATGGCTGAGAGAACTGAGGTTGTTCAGCCTGGAGAAAAGAAGACTCTGGGGAGACCTTATTGCGGCCTTTCTGCTCTTAAAAGGGACCTATAAGAAAGACTGGGAGAGACTTTCTAGTAGCGCCTGTTGTAACAAGGGGTGATGGTTTTAAACTAAAAGAGGGAATAATCCAGCAGGATGTGAGGAAAAATTCTTTACAATGAGGGTGGTAAAATACTGGAACAGCTTGCCCAGAGAGGTGGTGGATGCACTATCCATGGAGACGTTCAAGGCCAGGCTGGATGTGGTTCTGGCCAGCCTGACCTAGATGAAAATGCCTCTGCTCATTGCAGGGGGGTTGGACATGCAATGATGACCTTTGAAGATCCCTTCCAACCCAAACTATTCTATGATTTTGTATTCTATGATTGCATCCAGCCCCAGCAAAGACCAACATTTTACTCATTTTACCTAATGGTGGTCATGGTGACTTGTGTAAATCTAGGGGGAAGCAGCAGTACAGCCCAAGCGATCTGGCTCATCTGAATTTCCAGAAACTCTAGAAACTTAGTACATGTTGGATGGAAGTAGTACAAAGTCTGTTTTGGATGGAAGAAAGCAATAGTTCAACCACAAACAGGACAGAAAGGATGAAAAGCAGTAGATAAGACATTTTACATTTTAGTAAGATAAAAGTTTGTACTAACCCATTCTAATAATTGTATTGCAAACTCATACCTGATCACAGTGACAAAGCCAGTATAAGAATGTGATTCCAATATCATTTGCCTATCTATTAAAATGTATCTTAGACCATGTATATATACTTAATATTACTCAAATTGTCATGGGAGAGCCTTTGATCAGATCTATGAACAAGACTCTGCTCTAGGATGGAAATCTGTAGATGGGACTCGATTTTACATGTACAATACGAGAACTAGCTTGCCCCTTGGTATATACTCATGATGTACCTGTTCTCCTTGTTATTTTACAGTCAAACCATCAACACCTTTCTGCAAAATAGAAGGAACGCCTGAAAAAGGCCATCTAATCTACCTCTTATGCAGATGTGAGGAAGGATTGCCTCACCCTACCTACCGCTGGTACAAAGTAGCTGACAATACCCTCAAGCCTGTGACTGAGCAACTCAGTACGTAAGACACAACTACTATACCATGTTCAAAATGCGAAGTTCCTTAGCACCAGCCATTTCAAACACTACGTATCACATATGGTAGTTAAACCTTATCCTCCTCTTCTGATGGTCAATGTCATAAACCCATTATTTTTACTTAATTCAAGTCAACTGATAGCTGTCACAAACACAGGGCTTCTTTCTATTTAATACAAATTTCGTGGCATGTTAAAGTCTTGCCTATGCCATTATTTTAAATTGCTAAAATGGGAGAAATGTTTATGCCCTTTCCATTTCCCTTCCCTCAGAAATTTAAGTCAACTTAGAACAGTCAATTTGTTATTCAGGTGCTAAGACCTCCATCCTGAGGGTCTTCAGTTCCTGTGGCATTTTCATTTGTGAAGTTACACTGACAATAATAGTATCAGTGCAGGTAAAACATCAGGCAGACAGATGCTATTACAGAGTAAGGGCGTATTTCTCATGTTCTAATATATTCCTACAGAATCTACTGTAGTAATTTTCAAGGAAGGTAAATGCTCCTTAATTAAAGAATATGGAACTCCCCAAATGAAAGCGTAATCGGAGAACCCTGTTTCTAATCTTTTAATAGTTCTCAGTATGACCAACTAAAGAAAACGGTTGGCCTCTACAGTACACAAACAGTAATCAGCCTCTGCTCTCTGTTTGTCACAGATCCAAACACTGGCATTCTTTACATTGGCAATCTCACCACCTTCGAAACTGGGTATTACCGGTGCATAGCCAGCAACATCCTGGGGAACAGTACCTGTGAGCTTGACCTAACTACGAACTGTAAGTTTCATGCATGAAAGTAATCCCATAGTTGATGTAAGACATGCACAGTTTGCAGGAAAATGCTGTGACAACTTTAAAGTATAGATTTTTTTTTCAAGTAAGAACAGAATGGGCTTTGGAGCCCTCTGGAGTTTTCATCCAGGTACGCCCAGAATTTACACTGACCTGGACAACTGATTTCATACTGGGAGCAGGAGCTGGACTTGAATCTGACCGCAGAGCCTTTGCTGAGAACCAACAGAAACGGAATTTAGAGCAGGCATAAACATTGGGTTTGCTGGGGCAGAGAGCTAACCAACAAGACAGGAGGCAGCAAAGGTCAGAAAAGCACACTTCTCTTTCCTAGAGAATCTTTGGCTTCCCTTCTGGAAATCCAGCTGTCAGTCACTTGTTTAGTTCTCTGAATCCAATGCCTTCTTTCTGCTAAAGGCTCCTCCAAATTTCCATGGGATTTTGCTATTAATATTTTTTTTAAAAAAGTATTTACATATCAAGTAATCCTTTCTTCTTTGCAGATTCAGATGGTGGCATTGTTGCTGGAGCATTAATTGGAGCAGTTCTTGCAGCTGCTATCATTTGCATTATCGTTTGGGTCTTAAGCAAGAAGGCAAAAAAGGCTAAGAAGAGGCCAAGTAACGAGATGCAGTAAGAGTTCATTTGCTTCATTTTAAGACAATTATTTCTGTAAAGCACTGCTGATAATTCAGCACTGAAATAAAATATAATTACTATAATAATTTTTGAAAGGTCAATAATGCAGGTTTTGGGAAAACTTCCAGAGTGAAAATATTTGCTTTTGTGTGACTTTTAAGCTGTTGCTCTTGTAACAGACGTTGCCACTACACTCTTCCCTATATTTATAGGCAGCTACCACTTAGCAGTATCTAAACTAGTAAAATGTTTTTTAAACCCTGCAAACTGAACGTGGCAAGTTGGAAAAACAGTTTTTAATATTTAAAAGTTAATGGTGACTGCTAATGGCAGGTGAAGGAAGTAAAAAAGGAACAGAAGGCAAGAGTTGCCTCAGCAAATGTACTGGGATTGTGCATTACTGGATTTAAACACAGAGGGCTCAATTCAGTGCTATTTGAAATTACAAGACACATGCTTGGGGTGCTCTAAGGTGTCTCAAATGGCAAGAGACACAAGGTTTAGGCAACAGAATGGAGCCCAGAATATCCATTTTGATTCTGCTCTGGAAAGATCTTTTTCCCTGTGCTTTGGTTGCTCATTTTTTCCTTAACTTGCCAATTCTTCAGAATGGGGATGATCTCATATGCTACACAGATTGTGTTTAGCTCCATGATGTTAAATGCTAAATGAATACATGCAGCTGAGGCCAGGAAAAAAAATGTATTTGTCATCTGGACACTTCCCTGTAGCACAGGTCTAAGACCTCCTGATGCAGAATTCCGCTAATCCACACCAATGGTGTGTCACTCACACACCTGCTTCCTCCTTTCAACTGATGTACATTAACATCTAACTGTGTGAAGAGATCCTAATAAATCTTACTTCACTGAACTAACCCACTAGCATCTGATCTTTTTTACATGTGAAAATGCTTAAATATCGGGGCTTGGTTTATTATTTTGATGAGATAAATGGAATTCATACCTGTTGCTAAAAATCTTTCTCCAGATTTTAGCTTTTTCACAACTCTTTTTCTGATTGCATTTGATTTTTATACACTTAATGGGACACCGGATCTGCATAGAATTTCACAGAAAGCTCATACCAAGCAGGGTGTTCTGCAACCTCTGCTCAGACGCTGCCAGCACTCAGTTTTGTATGCTGCTTTCCTGGTGTAGCATTTAAACATAATAACATCCAGTTCATTCTAACAAGATCACTTAAGCAATGACGCAATCAGTCTTATTATCTAACATGCTGTCATTCTTTCTCTCTTAGCAGCAGTGACGTTGTAGCCTTTTCATGTCTCTTGGTACAATCATAATAATATGGGGGTTACTTTAAGACAACAAAACCACAAAGACTCATTCTTTTGAAAAAGTATAGTGTAGATGGGATTTCAACACATGATACCACACTTCATCCTGTCTTCCTGCAGAGAAATGGCTCAGAAACAATCCAATGCAGAATATGTTCAGGTACCTAATGAAGAAAACATTCCTGCAACCACAGTTCCACCAAGCAACGCAACAAATGAATACCCTAGTGCTGATGAAACAGCAGCCTCTGGAACACCTCAGAATGATGAGAAGCAAGAAGCAGAAAAAGAAGAAATAGCCTAGTTTTAATAGTTTTCCATGTCAGCTTTGGACCCCTTTATATAAAAATTGCTGTCGTTGAATTAACATAGAGGCATGACTAAAACTTAAACGGGTATTTGTATTGTGAACCGCTGTGCTGCAGATTGAAAAGGGTCTGTTACACATGCACTTTGTGAATAGCTGAAGATTTGGCCTTTAGAGTTAACAAAGTTTCATTTATTATCTGGTTATAATTGAACGTAAGTCTAAAAAGACTATAAGTCTTTTATCAGTCTTTTATCAGTCTAAAAGACTATCTTGCAACCTATTTTGCAAAACTAATTATGAAATGGGCTGGAGCACTTACTAAAGTAAGAGCTTTCCAGTCACCTCTCATTGATGCTGTACGTTATCTATACAGTTCTGAACCACAGCAGTCTTCTCCAAAACAGTGTTAGCCAAACTCGTGTTTCCTGTGCAGCAAGGACAATCATCATGCACAATGCACTGCAGTGTTTAAAGGCTCTGACTTTGCACATCAGAAGTAAAAAGAAGTTTCATCTATGTCCATCAGTGTGCAGAAACAGATGTTAAGACCTGGAACAATGATATTTTTTGTGTTTGAATTCCACTTAAAGTAAAAAAAAAAAAAAGGCCTGGAAACTTCTACCCTGTTGCTGCCAGATGTGGAATATGTTTTGTTAACAGTGACCTTCTCAGTTTTAAAGTTCCCAAGGCACCAGCATTCCAGAGTTGTGTGTTTCAGCAGTTTTGGTTTTCAGTTTAATGGAACTACCATTCAGGTACTCAGTTCAGACATCAATTGACTGGTTTCCAGACAACAGGAGCTGGAAATCTAAATCCCTTACAAGGCTTGTTACGACAGGCACAGAGTATCAGATTCCTCTTGACATACAGATAGAGCTGTTTTCAAAACTTAGAAGTTAATACTGCTTGCTGTACAACACACTAGTGTTGACTGCTTCCTCTGCCCGAGATGATTTAAATCTATTTCCAGGCAACTGCTCTACCAACTAAGCAACAAACTCATGCTACTTCTGGTCTCTTTAGCTCAGTGTAAATGACTTTTTTTTCTATAGGTGAAAGCATCAAGAGGAAGGTAAGTAGTGCATGCACACCACATCAAACAGCTGAGTGATGAGCATTCTCTTGGAAAGAGAAAACGAAATTGAACCCCAGGCACTGATCACTAGACATCTCTTCTCTCTGGGCCTTGTTTCTAAGGTTAAGCAAACTCAGTTCTTCAAACGGGAATAAATACCTACTTTCAGAAGAGCTCAAGGACTCAGGTGAGAAGTAAAAAACCCACACACAGCCTCAGCAGCTCCCTCCTGAACTACACGAGGCAGCTATTCACAGACACAAGGAGACAGGTTTCAATCTCATGCACTGCAGAAAAATGTATCTGGCTCAGAGATCCAGAACTTTTGGGCACTTCGGTCTTTTGTAGAATCTAATGCTTACAAATACTTTGGTGACTGTTCCTAGCCTGTAGTAAACATTAGTCACATAAGTCAGCCATGTTTGAAACAGACAAAAGGAAATAAATACCTGTGCTAAAATTGTCGGGTTTGGTTCAGCTATTCATCAAGAAAATTACATAAAAAAAAGAAAAAAAAAAAAAGAAAAAAGGCCTGAGGTTCGAATTAAGCTTCAGTTTGGGTTATTAAGCATAACTATATTCATCACCCTTTCTATGAAGCTTCCTGACTTTCAAATATTTGCCTTTGATATATGTATCCTAGCATCTAGCCTCAGTCCAGAGTAAAAGAGCATTTCCAGTGCTCTTATGATTCTGTTTTAGCTAAAAAACTGCTTCTGCCTGACTGCAAGGGTCAAACCTCTACTAATACCAACACTACCATATTCTACCAGTCGATCTTCATGCTCCTCCCTCGCCAAAATATCCAGGGTAAACCTTAAGTCATGACCTGTACAGAAGTCTCTTGTTAACCTCTCTCATTGACTCACTTAGCAATTGTGCTAAGCAAAATCAACAAAATCACAACCCTCAAACTAGGTTTAGAAACTTACTGAGAATTTCTGATATTCACACCCAAAGTTTTGTAAGCATGCAGAACTAGACATTAAGCATGCTGAGTAACAGCAAGAGAAGAATAAGCGTTACCCATTCTGATTTGGGTGCCATTCCTTACCAAATGTGTTCCCTAATGAGATAATTCAAATCAGTTACTGGTCCAAGGGAGCCATGACTTGGCTGACAGTGGCATTACTTTTAAATCTTTTCTTCTCTGACGCTCTTAGCATTCTTTGACTTTTGCCCTTTATGGGAAAATACAAACAAACCTCTTCACAACAATGCTGTAGTTGTATTAGTTCTTCTGAAGTAATCTCCTGTATATATGTCTTAGTTACATTTTTCTTGCTGCAACAGCTTTCCAACTTTTACTTTCTGCACCAGCACTATGTGATTGAAGACAGGAATATGTTATGTGGTCATTATAATAATTTTTAAATCTTTCCTTAATCTCACCTCCATAAATTTCTCTGCATGCATTCCTTAGATAACTTGCTACAGTAAGATATGAGCTTATGCTGGTGAAGTTGTAATTACCTTCTACAGCAAATACAATCTTCCTAGAACACCACAGGTCATACATTTGCTGAAAAAGTAGAAACTGCTCAAGTTATGTTTTGATATAAGAAAGAACAATTGAACATGAGCTCTAGGCTAATAATTCCTCTCGTACTTCTAACCACCTCTCATACACACTACACCAGTGTGTAATAGATAGATTTTCTCTTTATTTTTGCCTTTTTTTTTTTTAAATACTGATTGCTGAGGGTGAGGAGGAAGGTAAGAAAAGTAACATTTCTTTGGAGTTTCTTAACACATTGAGATATTTTTGTAAGCCTTCTGGCAGATGTTTGTTCTCATTATGAAATTTCTCTCATGTGAAATAGTTTATAAAAAAGGATGGGGCACTTTCCTAGCTTTCCACTGATGCTCTTGGCAAAGCACAAGCTAAATCAGGCACTGATCCCTGGTGTGTAGCTCAAAAACCCTGCAGAGCTATGCAGGATGTAGAAACATTTTTCAGAATTTGCCTCAGATGTTCCGACAGTCTTTGCTGCATGGCCCATTTATCTGCTCCTGAGGGAGTAGGGATCATTAATATAGAAACTAGATATAAAGCCAACATTCAAGCCACTATCTCCTAGGGAAGTGGATTTACAAAGCCATAGAGCTACGGCAGGGTTTTTTGCTATACAAACACCAAGGATGAACACAGGATACTAACTTCAGCTTTTCTCAATTCAAGTTTTCAGCAATGACTGCACAATGTATAAGAAACATTTACCAATTAAGGTTCCTCCTTCAAGTAAGGTCTGCATGGTCAGCGCTTACTGTACAGGCAAGTTACCCCTCATGCTCTCAAGAGGTGACATTTAACCTGCATTTGTGTTCTAGAATAAATTTGCGTAAGTACTTGGTGAAGATATTTGTTTGGTTGTAAGTTTCTGTCTTGGTTATGAAAATAAATTGCATTACCTTAATCCCTACAAGTCAAACTGTAGAAACTGTCATCTTCCATTTCAACCTTTCCTTGCAGCTGAAGAACAAACAGGTTCTATTTCCATACTGTGTAACGGATGGCAGTGTTTCATCTGACTTGTTCGCATCCCAAGTGTACAAGCTATTTAGAAAATATTGGTTTTGTTATATGTATGTTTAATAAAGTTTTATAACACCAAAGACTGCTGTTTAAGAAAGTTCTTTATTTAACAGAATTTCATCAGCTTTGTTTGTTCAGAAGGAGGAAAGCTATCCCACTCATGTCAAAAGTGATCTGATCAACATCAGAAGAGAAGGTCACTTTTCAGACTCAGTCTCATTAGCTCTGCCTTCTAATAATAGCAGGATTTGCTATGAGTAAATAGCAGTCAAACCAGGCTTCTGTTATAAAATAAGATGGTAAACTGCAGTTATAAGTGCTACATAATGGGAGTCAAACAGAACAGAAAAAGAAAACTACAGATGGAGCAAGAGAAAATTAAACTAGATTCTAAGTACATCCCAGAGAAGTATCCAGAACCATCCGTTATATGACAATATATTTGCAGAGGTAACCCTGAAGCTGTGCCTGCATTTCACAGGCAGTCCAGTGCACTTGATCAAATACACATTCAAAGATTCAAAGAAACAGGATAACAACAGGAAACAACAGAAAAACTTTAAACACCCAGGGCTCACTTGAACAGACTGAGAAGAGTAAACACAGATACAACCATCCAAGTAACTGAGCAAACTGCATTCTACAAAGGCAGAGGTGTAGTTTAGAATCATCTGAAGGAAGAGAACCAATACCCACAAAAACCAAACCACACACAAACCACAAAGGCTAAGGCAAAAAGCAAAGGCTCTAGAATAAGCTTCTAAAGTAAAATTGACTTTAAATGGTTAAAGCATTTTTGGTCCTGTTGCTTAAAAAAAATACTCCTAAGATAGGTTCTGAATTAAAAGGAACAACTGCATTTATACAGATTATACTGTAAAGTGAACAAAAACTGCAAGATAATGAAAAACACTTTAAAAACAGTGAACTGTTCAATTAACAGGAAGTACAAACAGTTGTTTTGGCACTGTACTTGAAAGAAAGCTAGAAATACACATTTTATTTATCATGCTGATGCCCACACATGACATCCTAGTTAAACTGTCAAAATACAAAGTTTGCAGACCTACATACAAATGCAACAGGAAAGACTCAAGCCACAAATCTCCACTAGCCTTCCACCATTCTTTTAAGTATGGCTCCCAGGCCACCCTTTGCCACTTTTAGTGGCGTCAGTTCTTCTTTATTCTCAATGTGAATACTTGCACCGTGAGACACCAGCAGCTTTGCCTCCTCCACTCTCTCTTCATCACAGGCTAAATGACTGTAATAAGAACAAGAAACCCACAGCCACTATTAAACACTCCAACATTATGAAGAGCAATAATTATGCCTTGTCAAAATGACAGCATGAATGTTGAGGGGGACATACATTCTACAACAAGATCACACACAACCAACTGCCCACACAGCTTCCAGAGCTTGCTATCCAGTCACTCTGTTGTCATTAAGCAACTCAAGAAGGTTCCTCCTGCTATTGCCCTCACAACATGATGACAATTCTTTAGATTAGGATTTGGCTCTGTAGTCCGCAAAGCTAAGGAGCACATAATCCACAGTGAAACTGGAAAATAGTAGCCTCTGAATCGAAAGTGATAAACCAAATTGTACGATGCTCAAAAATAATCTGAAGTAAAGAGTTACTGAAAATGCAGCAAACACTTTTTTCCATTTGGCATAGTATCTTGAGAATAAACATGTGTGTGCCAGGACTATGCTGGGCTCATGTACAGATGAAACATACTGCCTGAACTTATTCATGGAAAATCTTGATTCCACTGTAGGTAAGACACAGTTTTGCCACCAACTTCAAAGCAGCTATGGTTTTACCCTTACACGTTCAAACTGATCTCTAAGGCAATATCAAACACTGAACTGATTATACTTATACTGCAACTTAGTTTCCTTAGAGAGGTGAATTAGTTTTTGCTTGGCAAGACAGAGCAGGCCAGTCTGAACGACCCATTTCCTCCGACTTTGATGTCATTAGCTCACTTTCTACCCTCTAGTGGCCACCGAACATATTGCAAACCATTACAGAAAGTGATCAACACTTTGTAAACAGATGTAGAAACACTTACAAAGCATGCACGTACAAACAGACCTAGGCAAAATACTACGCGTGATTTTCGCTAATCCTTTTAATTACGAAGGGGTGTGAATCAAGGGAGCATTTTGAGGCAACAAGAAACTAAAAAAAATATAAACTGAAGTAATGGAGTTTAATTTCATAGATTATGCTGTATTAAACAAAATGAAAATTAAAGGCTACTTACAGAGGAGTATTCCCTTCAGAGTCCCGTAAATTAACAGCTGCATTGTGCTGCAGAAGGATCTGTACCATTTTTAGGTTTCCTTTGGCTGCTGCTCTGTGTAACGGGGTGGATTCAAAATGATCCCTCGCATCTGGATCAGCTCCGTTCTTTAAAAGCATGAGTGCAATCTGAATAGGCAGAATAAGAAAGGCGGGGGGAAGAAGAAGGTAAAGCTGATAAGACTAAACACTTCCAAGAGCAACACCACCTCCAGCAGCACAAGCAAACATACCTCCTGCTTATTTTTGGAGGCTGCATAATGCAGAGGCGTGCAGCCATTCTGATTGACAGCATTCACGTTAGCACCCCTAGCAATGAGCGCTCGCACAATGTCATCGCGGCCTGCCGAGGCGGCAATGTGTAAGGGCGTCCAACCAGCCTGCAAAGCAAGGAGAAAACACATTATTCAAACCAGGAGTTTCAGGCAAAACCGAGACAAAGCATAACTCCAATACTGACTGGACTACTCACTAGTCATGCTGCACATGTCCTTGTAACTGCAAAGCTGAACATTGCTGCTTATTATCAGAGAGACAAGTCTCACATCCTCTCATAAGTATGCACTCAGTACCTAACAAAAGCTGCCAACTAAAGGACAAAACTCACTTTTGTCACACATGGTGTCTTGCAGGGAACATGACTCCTGCAGAAGTAACAGTAGCAAATTTTTAATAACAAATAAGAGTGGCAGAAAAGGGTGCCCAAAAGTTTCTGCAATCTTTTCTATATCCTACCCTCTAATTAAACTGACAGAACAGTTTACTTCTTTAAGGGTGATCTTTAGGATACTTCATAGCAGATGCAATTATTTCAACTCTTCCTTTAGAACAGTATCAGACAACCTCCCTTACTGTGAAAGGAATTGAACATGTGGAATCTTTGAACCCACTACATATGCTATAATGCCTTCCCCAATAATGAGAAATTTTCAGGGTACCTCATGCTTTGGCACAACGTATTTAAGAGGATCACACTGAAATAAAGGTAACATGAAAACTCCCAACAACCACCCAAACGCTGCTGGTTCTGCAACTTTGTGCATAAGAAGAATTCTCCTAAAATTCCTTGATGATAAACAAGACTTGCTATGTCTCATTACCCCTATTCCACATAAACTTGTGGGTGGTGAGGCCCTGGCACAGGGTGCCCAGAAAAGCTGTGGCTGTCCCATCTTTGGCAGTGTTCAAGGCCATGCTGGATGGGGCTTGGTGCAACCCGCTCTAGTGGAAGGTGTCCCTGCCCATAGCAGGGGGTTGGGACTGGATGAGCTTTAAAACCCAACTCAAACTATTCTGTGACTCTATGAAGCAGTGAAATATCTGCTTTTCTAGCACGCACACAGTAGTATGTGCTTTCTAAAACCTTCCAGACACCACAGTAGATACAAACTGACTGAAGAGGGAGCAAATGAAGGAAGCGACCAGCCCCAGTTGCCACCGGGAGCTGCCCGAGGCGCTTCTGCAGCTGACACCGGGAGGGCAAAGGGTCTGGACAAAAGCTGCGGATCCCAACTCCTCATGCCAGTCCAGCTTCCTCAGCCCCGGGCCAGCTCCGCACAGGGGCGGGGACCGCGCGGCACTCACATCGTCTTTGTCGCCCACAGGCACACCAAGGCCGAGAAGGAGGTCGGCCACGTCCGTGTGTCCCGCCGAGCAGGCCCAGTGCAGTGCGGTGCGGTTGTCCTGAGGGAAGGAAGGAGGGAGAGAGCGGCGGTGAGAGGGAAGGTGAGGAGCGGGGGGCAGCTGGCAGGGGCAGCTGGCAGGAGCCGCCCCGCACGGAACGGCCCCGCAGGCCGCCGCTCTCGCCCCGGAGGGCAGGGAGGGCCGCCGCCGGCTGACCTGGTCGGTCTTGGTAGCCAGGGCCTTGTCGCGCAGCAGCTGGGCCCGCAGCTCCTCCAGGCGCCCGGCGTAGGCCAGGTTACAGACCCCCACGTCAGACACGGCTCCCTCCATACTCGCGGCTGCCTCAGCCTGCCGACAGGGGCAGAGCCTCGGCTCGATCCCCGGCCAATCAGAGCAGCGCCGGGGCCAGCCCAGCCAATCGCACCTACCAGCCTGCTCCTCCCGCCCGGTCCGCCGGGGCTGCTGGGATTCGTAGTCCAACGAGTGGGAGGCGGCGCGCTGCCGCTGGCCGTCGGGACTACACCTCCCGGGGCGCCCCGCGCCGCAGCCGTGTTGTGCCTCCGTGTCGGGGCGAGGAGGAGGATGGTGACAGCGGGAGGATGGAGTCAGGTGAGGGGCGGCGGGAGGCCGCGGAGGGGGCGCGGGCTGAGCGGGGCGCGGGGCCGGCTGTTGTGGCGGCGGTTGGCGGGGCAGGGGTGCTGGCGAGGGGCCGGGCCGCGCCCCTGGGGCTGAGCGAGGCGCCAGCGGGCTGAGGGTCGGTGCTCTCCTTCGTGAGGGGTTTGCCTGGCGGTGGGGGCCAGGGCCTCGCGGCCGCTCCCGAGATGAGGACACAGAGGGGTTCTGAGGGCTGCGGTGCGGAGGGACTCGGCCGGGGCGGCCCGAGGCCGGTGTTGCCGCTGGCAGCGGCGGGAGGGGGTACGGCTCTGCGGGGGTAGCCCTGCGGGCCTCGGCCGCGGGGTGTGCGGGACTGGAAGGAGAAACCACGGGAGTGCTGTCCCGAAGGCCGCGGAGCCGGGACGCAGCCCTCTCTTCTGGGTTTGGAGGGGTGAGAGTCTGTGTCTGCGGGCTCAAACTCAGGCAGTTTATGCTGTAAGTGCAATGAGTGGGGGCTTTCTGACGGAAAAGACAGAGCCCCGTGCAAGTAGTTCTGCTCTATTGAGTGTCTTAAAGAAGTTGATGATGGTTTTGAACAGCTGCCTACGGTATCGTGCAGGGGGGCTGCACCTCCAGTGCTTGGTAGCACCGACCTGGGGCTCCAATAGGCTGCTGTAGCTCAGCTTCACCTCCGGTTGCTATAATACATGTTTTTACATTAAATATCTTTTGTACCTTTACCTGCTGATTATTCATTCTTTATACTGTATGTGTGTGCACTTAATGTGAAGAGTAAAACATAATGGTGTTTGCTTTCACCTTCTGATTTTGCAGCAATATATCCCTTAAGTTTGTTGTCAAAAAGAAATGATTTTACATTAATTTTTACACTGCTTTGATGATCTAAAAAAAAAAAAGATTGAACTGTCTTCTTTTAGTAACGTTAATTGTAATTTGTTATTTTGTGCTAAATAGACCTGGTGTTGAAGAATAGCAGTAATACTTTTTTTGTTTCAAATCTCCAGTTAGGAAAGTAAACCCCAGCCTTCCTAACACTTTTCACATGCTTCTCATTAAGCGCAAGGCCATAATCACCCTCAGTGGCAGTTTTTGTACATCCAGGATCAAGCATTGGCACATATGCTGTGATGCCTGAATTGGTTTTCCCTTTCCTTGTTTCCTTGAATCCAGTCTTACTCTCGCTTAAGTCATCCGCAATTTCTGCTGCTGGCGTCAGTCAGATGTTTATAACTGAGGTGTCAGGCATGGTATTCCCTCAGCGCTTGCTGAGGATCGAAATAAAAACCATCTAAGACATTGGATATTTCAGTGTCAGAACAGCTTGACAAAGAAAAAAGACTAAGTACAGCTGGCAGCACTGTTCAGAAGACCCAAAGACTACAGCTAGTTGTGTCTGAGAACTCAGAGTTTTGCATGAAAGAACAAAGGGATAAAATGGAGTTTGAATTTTGTGTATTCCTGTTCAGTTTTATCTAGGTATGAAAACCAGATCACTATATTGTCAGACTACTTAGAAGAATTTCCAGAAACTGATGAGCCAGTGTGGATTCTGGGAAGGCAACACCACCTAAACACAGGTATCTTTAGAATTAAAATTATCTGTAAAATCTATAGGGCATTCATAGATCCACATGCAGCAGCAGCTCCTGATTTCCTTACATTGTCTAAATGTCTCATGAGAGTTTATTTTTCTCCACCAACAAAAGCCAACTATAAGCAGCAGTATGCATCGTATAATCAAACTGGAAGTTTACCAGTGTACTTTCTACCACAATTCATGCAAAGAGATTGTACTTGTAGCAAAGGTTAGTCAGGTCACCTCTTAACATCAAATGCCTCAGAAATAGATGAAGGAATAACTTTGGGAGAATTTTCAGTGTAACTAATATTATTTTCTCTTGAGAGATGCTGCCTGCAGCTTGTTACTTGCAACTAAAGTGATATTTCAAAAGGATAATAATAATAAATTAATCTATGTCCCATGCTGAATTTTGGTGGGAATAAATATGTGACCTAAAAGTCATAGCAGATGTTTGTATTTCATATAAAACAAAGATTTCAGAAATGAGCTTTGCTCCCTGGGGAGCAGGCAGGGGTGTCTCCTGTGTGGCATATCGAAGGCAGTGTCCATCGATGCAGGGCTGGTGTTCAGGACAGCCCAGGGTACCATGTACAGCCTCTGTTGGCTGAAGGATCCCTTGGAAAGGCCACTCTGTCTGAGCCACAGCCCAGAAAAAATGCAGCAAATAAGGTTGTTAAGAGTTGTTCAGAGCCTTTGGGAGAATTGTGTAAGTGCTTAAGTTTTTTTAAAAAAAAATAAAGAAAAAAGATTAATTACATTTCATATTACGAACCTTTTCTTAAAGTGACTTCGTATTGGGTTTGGAGGTAATGCATAATTCCATGTTGGTTTGCATGTAGAAATTCTTTGCCTTTCTGAACTTGCTTTACCAGTTCTTTCCTGAGGATATAGTTCTCCCTAGTTGTTTAATTCAAGCTGGGCATAATCATTCCAAACACCTTGGAAAACTTCACTGGCTAATAATTATTTCATCCTTAATAAGGTAATTTTAATTAGCAGTCTGCAAAAGCCCTCTCTGTTTAAACAGCCAAAAATAGTTTAAGGGTCTTATATGTAGAAGCTAACAGGAGTCTTCCATGCGATCTATATATTGACTATACAGGGAAATTATAATTTTTCAGTTTTAAAAATCCATTTTAATAATTTCTTTCCTCTTAAAAATATTCCAGACAAATCTAAGTTATTGTTGGATATAAGTGCTCGTCTCTGGTTTACATATAGAAGAAAGTTTTCGCCTATTGGTGAGTATGCAGCAGAGCAGCTGCTTTGTTAGAAATTAGTGATGTTACCATGGACTGAAAAATTATTTTTGTGGTATTTGAACAATTTGAGCATTATTTTAACTGTTTATGTAAGTAAAATACTAAAGCTAGTAACAGCTAGTAACTAACTAAAGCTAGTAACAACTGCGTTTACTTGCATGTGCAAGTCATCAGGTCTTCACATCTGTTGAGCAAGCAGTAAAGTTAGACATAGAGTCATAGAATAGTTAGGGTTGGAAAGGACCTTAAGATCATGTAGTTCCAACCAGCAGTATTGAAAGAGAAGGTCTTGTTAAGTACCTTCTATCCATAGCACAGTTGTTGGAGATTTTAACTCTGAAATTTTCTGAGGTGCTGCATTCATTTTAAAGCCCATATTGATCATACTGAACTTTTTTAATAGGAGGTACTGGTCCTTCATCTGATGCTGGCTGGGGATGTATGCTGCGATGTGGGCAGATGATGCTGGCACAAGCACTGATCTGCAGACACTTAGGAAGAGGTGAGTACTATTGCAGAGTTTGGGTTATTTGAAGACTGTTTAATTTTTCTTGTAGTTTTCCATACAAGCCCAAAACCTAAATTTATTAATGAAACTTTATCTGATGCCCTGAGAGAAGCTACTAGTGAATTTTTCTTCTCTGACAGGGCAAAATCATGCCATCCTTTAGCAGAGAAATAGAAACAGAGAACAAATAGGGAATCCCACTGTTGTTGTTTTATAACTCTTTTTGAGGAATGCCTGAGCTGAGGACAAGGGAAAACCTGCCACCATGGGTCTGAGCTCTTGCCCTTCTCTTCATTGCTTGCATAGCCACCAAATATTCACACACAGTGCCTGTGTGAATACTGAGGTAGCAATAGACACCACACTACGTATTCCACAGACCACTCCCCCAGCACCAACCTGAGGTCCAAACCCCAAAGGAGAACCCAAGCAAGCTCTTAAGCCCATATCAGCACTTCACATCCCAGAATCATGGGTAAGTGTCGTAGGTCTGTCTGGTCTTTGGCTGCTGTGTCAACTGGATTCTTACAGTTAGGTCTGTAATCCTCACGCTATTGTGCTGTGGTTTCTATGGCATCATGCTTTGTGGATTTATCCACTTGAATAACTGAATCCACAGAACACAGGTGCAAAGACTTAACTGAAGGAGTAGGCAAACAAACAAATTACCAGAGAAAAAACAGGCTATGAACTTGTAGTATGTAGCTACTTCAGTGTTAGCCCTATGTAAGTGCTTCTTCATCAGTAAATGAGAGGTAACTACCTTATGTTAGAAGCAAGAATGCAGATGGCAAAGCTATGTGGTGAAAGATGTGGGAGATGGCCAGCAGTATTTGGACTTTGCCTTATGGATCTGATACCACTATCTTACAAATGCTTATGTTATGCTTATGAATCTAATAAAATCTAAATGGAGCATGTTGTTTTTCCAGTGCTCACAGAAGTTCACATCCAGCAATAGCTCTCTTCTCAGCAGTGATCACTCAGAACATATTTGCAGTTGATATTTTTATTTTATTTTCCCAGTTTTCACAATCTAGCCTGTGATGATAAGGGCAGTTTGATAATAAATGACAAGCTGTGACTTCTAGGGATTCTAAACAAAATGTAAATAGTAGAGATGGAGTCTACATTAGTCTTTTAATATCTCATTGTGTGACTTTGTAGTAGCTAAAAACTTGATCAGGATGATGGAAAACATTGTTATTTTTTTAATCTGTATGACTTTTTTTTTTTTTTTTTCCCTGTAAGATTGGCAATGGGAAAAACACAAAAAACAACCAGAAGAATATCACAGAATCTTACGGTGCTTTCTAGATAGAAAAGATTGTTGCTATTCCATCCACCAAATGGGTAAGAGCATCACCTTTTATTTTTTCCCATTGAAATGCCTGTGTTGAACCTTTCTAATTGGAAATGTTAATTCAAAACTTTAAAAAGGTGATTATGAAGACAGTGTACATGTTTATATATAAATAAAAATACATGCAAATGGGTACAAAGTATAATGATTCAGAAATGTTATTCGCTTAGACCTAAATAAACCTGTATACAATAGTCTGGCTCTTGATAAAGTATGTGAGCCTCAGGTACTAGAGATGATAGTATTAAAATAGACAGTCACAATGCTTATTGCTGTAATTTCTAATAAAGGACACTAATATTTGTAATTCTCATTACAGTTTATAAACTTTCTGTAAAGGAACTAGCAGTCATTAAGATTTGAAAAGAGCATGGACTGAGAAAATAATTGCTGCTAAATACAGTTTGCAATTGCTCTAGAATGTATGTCAAAATATCAGTAGGTCATGCTTTTTAACAAAGATTGTGACCAGACTCTCTTTGGTCTTTTTTTTTCTGTCCTGTATGTGTTTTCCTCATAAAAAACAGCGCAGATGGGTGTTGGAGAGGGGAAATCAATTGGAGAATGGTTTGGACCAAATACAGTTGCTCAAGTCCTGAAGTAAGTCAGCTTGTGCTACCTCATTCAGAATATATTCCCTCACTTAGGGGCAGCTCTACTCAGAGACCAAGATGAGGCCCAAGACAGTTTTAAAGGCTGATGCCCCTCTCCCAGAACGAAGACTATATAAGCCATGTGTCTGCAAGTGCAATGCAGACCATGGTCCTGTAGCCTGCTGGGCAGGTACTGAGTTGGGATTGGGTAAGTTCTAAATTTTAATACACTAAAAGCCTGGGGAAGACCTGCAGAAAGGTCTCTGCTGCCATGCTGTTGACATGCCCTAGACAGTAAGAGCCAGAGACAGGTATTCCCTGCTGCATAGTGGCACAGCTTTGACAGGTCAAGAGTGCCCCATGCAGGTTATATAGTAGTGATATGAAACATCAGTGAAGCCATCCAGGCCAAGGGGCAACTGAACTACAATTCTCCACTGTCTGAGCTGCAGTTCTGCCTGAAGGCTGCTGTATAAACCATGGTCAGCTCCTTCTAGTTTAGAAACCACACTTAAAAAGTTGACTTGCTGTGTTTCTGAGGGATAGGTGGATGTGCCAAATCTCAAGTGGAGGCTAGACTCCAGGTCCCAAGTGCTCAGCAGCAATTCATTGCAGTCTTAGGACAGAAATGTTCTGCAGAGAGAGAAGAGCTAAAGCATGCCCTGGCCTTCAGCTCTTTTCACTTAAGAATTCTTCATGTCTTAGTACTAAAATGCAGGTTTTTCTGGTTTATTTTAGACAGCTGACTTTGCCTGTGTAATGTAAAAGTGTAACTTGCTTCATCAGAGTCTTGGATTTCACATAAATGGACAGAAACCTGTGTGCTAAAATGCCTCCCTCCTAACTTTTTGGTGCTGAAAACCCTTAGCTGGTCTAGCTTTTGACACCACAATTCTGCTGTCTGCATGTGCACAGAAATAATTCTACTGAATTTAGTGCAACTTCTTAAGCAAAAAGTAATATGCAGAGTTGGCACAGGAATTGTTTCCTTTCTAAACAGTGCCAGGCACAATGGGCAAGATCCCACTGCTGAGGCTGTTAAAAAGTAATAAACCTAATTATGTGGTTGAGCTATTACTATTGCTGCATTTGGCAAAAGGACAAAAACAGTTTTCACATGGTACAGTGTGTGCTTTTCCTGGTACCACTCAGTATTTACTTTTCTAAATATATTAAGCATGGAAAGTTATCTTTTTATTACATGGAGCTTTCAAAAACAATCCAACAAACGTGTTCTTCCAAAGAACCAATTTAATATTTTTACTCAAGAACTATCTAATTGTTCTGAATCAAAAGTTATCCTCGTGGTTCTAATATTTTATATTAATTATTACTTCAATGTTTTCTAGGAAGCTTGCTTTATTTGATGAATGGAATTCATTAGCAGTTTATGTATCTATGGACAATACAGTGGTCATTGAAGACATCAGTAAGTGAAACAAAAGTCTTTCTAAGTCTACTTTAGCTTCTTAGCAAATATTAAGAAGAAGAATAGCTCAAACTGATTGCAAATTTAAGTGTTTTGAGAAACTTTGTTTTGGCACTGTAAACAGTTGGACTCTGATCTTAAAGGTCTTTTCCAACCTAAATGATTCTGTGATTAATTTTCTGGTTACAGTTTTTGATTGAACTCCACTTTCTGGAATGTATCTGTATATGACCAAAATACTTTGGGGCCATCCCTACTTGTTCCCAAGGAAAGAAAAGAAATGAAAGAAATGCAAACTCAGGCTTTGGGTGTCCAAAACTCAAGCTAGCAGAGTATGATGCCATGGTGGCCAACTTACAGACCATGCAGGTTGGAGGAAGATGAAGTTTGGTCTGTGCTATCTGAACTCCTGCCCCAGAAATGGAATGAAGTTGCAGTATGTAGAAATACAGACAATTGTTTTTACTACAGAGTTTGCCAAAAAGAAACCAGGGCGGATCTTAGAGAAACACAAATGGCCAGTCTTAATTTTCAGTTGTAAGAAGGGTGGGTTTACAAGCAGTATTTACTCACAGCCTATTTCTACTTTAGCCCCTCCTTCTGCTTATGTTTACATCACTTTACGTTTACATCACTGGAAGGACAGAGTTCCCTGAAGAGTTCCTAATGCTGTCATCTATCATTTCATTTCTCAGTCAAAGCTTGACAGTATTAATAATGATAGTAGTAAATGTAACTTTTCTTGAATGTTCATTCCCCAGTCATTTATCTCATGTCTCACTAATGTACCAGCACACACTCTGGTGGAATTACTGCTACTAAATAGTTACGATTTCCATGCCCTGCTCCTTTTGTCTTAAAACAAGAGCTCTGTAAAGATGTTTGAGAAAGTGTCTCAATTCATGATTGAGAGGAAGATCTGCTCTGTGTTCCTTTGTGCATTCATTGATTTCTGTTTTTGTTCTCACAGAGAAAATGTGCTGGTCCCCTCCACAGGGCAGCAGCACAGCCCACAGCACTGCATATCTGCACAGGGGTGCTCTGGGCCGAAACAAGAACGCAGCAGGATTCTGCACAGGCTGGAAACCCCTCTTGCTTATCATACCTCTACGGCTAGGGATAAATCACATAAATCCAGTATATATTGATGCATTTAAAGTAAGTTGAAGGGTTTTTTTTCAGTTAATTGTTTGTTATTGTGAAATAAGTTGAGGTATCTGTTATATCAGTACTGATTTCATTTTTTCTCCCTTCAAACTCCTAGGAGTGCTTTAAGATGCCGCAGTCCTTGGGAGCATTAGGAGGCAAACCAAATAACGCCTATTATTTCATAGGGTTTCTAGGTAAGGCAAAAAGCAACTTGTTCCAAATATGCACAGGTTCTAAAGAGAAAGGAGTTTTTTGGAGGGGGAAATAGTAAGCAGTTTAAGCATGAGAATAGAGTAGAAGAAATGAAGAAAAATATCTCAAATACCTCAGGAACAGTATGGTATCACCCCTATAAGAATGGAAAAGTAGCAGCAAAAATCGATGTAAAATTAAGTAATGATACAGGCAAGAACACCACACTGGGAAAAGTTTGTAGCACTTGACAAGTTCCAAATGTCATGACTGCGAAAATACTGAATTTTCGCTAATCTTTAGTACTTCCTAATGAAGGGTGTCTTGTTTTATTCTTCTGCTTCATAGTTTTCTTAAATGAATTCTCGTATTTCAAACTTTTTCTGACAGCAGAATCTTTTTTCACCTTCTTCCATGTATTTCTTTAAGTTAAAGCATTAGTTAAGACCAGATTCAATCCTTCAGATTGCACCCCATTTTGAGACATAATTTTATGGCTATTTTGTTCTTCCTTTTGTGAAACCTGAACTCTTTTAGTCAGATGTCCTTGTTCCAATTTCTGAGTGAATGCCTAATGGGACTACAGATTGCATTTGTGGTCATTCCATAACTTTTGATCTGTGGAAAGTTTTGGGATTACAATGGTTGAGATTTTTAAAAAGTGTATCAGACCTCACATAGAAAAGGGAAAGTATGTGACAAAGGTAGAACAAACCAGCCAAACAATCTACCTTAGCAGGTCACAATGGAAGATTATACTAAATTTCCTGGGGGAAACTCTTGTACATGCCCTTCTGATGCCCTTAAAGACTCCCCTAGCTGGAAAGACACCATACAGACTGTGATGATAACTAATTCCTGTTCTGCATGTCTGGATGGAATAAGTGCTTATTGAAGCACTTATTTTTTTATTTTTATTTTTATTTTTTTTATTGCTCATTTTCAACCTGTGGATTTTACCCCTACAGGCAATGAGCTGATCTATTTGGACCCTCACACCACTCAAAGTTTTGTAGATTCAGAAGAGAATGGCACAGTTGATGACGAGAGCTTCCACTGCCAGCAAGCCCCACACAGAATGAAGATTATGAATTTGGACCCTTCAGTAGCTTTAGTAGGTGTTAGGAAATAACAAAGTAATACCTCTGTATATCGATAAAGGCATTTCCTTGAGCAGAATCAGGATCACAGGGCAGTCTTCTATGTTCTAAAAATCAGCACACGGTAGTTTATATATTAACTGCCTAGGATGCATTAATCTCAGGTCAAGCAGGGAATTGACTGTTTATATCCAGGAAGCTAATTAATCTTCTTTACTGAGCAGCATTTACTGTTTGCAAAAAGTATTTTGAAGGTCAAAGTAAGGAACTGAATCAGGTTTCTTTATTTTATTCCATCACTACCATATGTATATGGTCATTCTGGGCAAGTTATTTACTTAAGCTTAATTTATTTTATATAATTTACAAATCTTTAAATCGAATTAATTTGGAAAAGTCATCCAGTATACTTCACAAAAACGTTATGGTAGTTGAAGGAATTAAATCTGATCCCATGCTCATGTTCTTTGGTTGGGTGGTGGGTGGTTGTCGCTTGAGACATGTTTGTAAGCTTTATACAAGGCATAGAGATACCACAGCATCCTTTGCTCATTGCCATACTGTTATTATTTAATACCACTACTGTATGTATTTTTTCCTTAGGGCTTCTTTTGCAAAGAAGAATGTGATTTTGATAACTGGTGTAGTCTTGTACAAAAGGTAATAATACTCTCTTGAGTTCCTCTGGGCGAAGTAGCTTATAGTGTTTTAATGGAAATTCCCATTTCATCTTTCCCTGTGTGCAAAGTAAATGAGCCAGAGAAGGATGCATTGGCGTATCAGGGCAAGCCAGTACTACTGAAGTACTGATTGGAGCTTGCTCAGCATTCTGACAGCCATCAACCCTGCCACTTGAAAAACAAGTGTAACTATATACACTTAAGAAGTTAGTCTTTTTTTTTTTTCACACGACTGTGTTACTGTCTGAAACTTAGTCACTGACTGAGCAATTAATGTGCAAACTAAGTACCAGCTGCCAAGCTGAAGCAGTTTGTTTGTTTCCTGGTCCTTCTTTATTGTTTAACATAATATTTTATTACACGTTCTAATTATGACTTAGTCCCTGGTACCACAGGAGAGCTGATTCTGTAAGTGCTGCATCCCTCCAACTCCTGCTGAGCTGTGGGACACCAAAGGCACTTGCTGCCCCAGGACAGGATGTTTCTGCACTCAGCTGGTATGCTGAACAGCAGAAGTATGAACGTAACACCAACCTTGAAAGGCATTTATTAATTAAAAAAAAAAAGGCTAATGAAAGCAGTTTGTGAATAACTGAAATACAGGATATGATATAGCTTACCTGATTGAAGAGGAGTGGAATTTGGCTTCATTAATAACGTGTTTCTCCTGATCAGAATTTGTCCTTCAAAATCTGTTGGGGTTTTTTTTGATAGATTTGTCTTTTGTTCCCATCAGTGAACAGAAAGCTTGAACACAGGTTGATCCATGTGAGTCATTTTCTTTTAAAAGGCAGAAAATACTACTTGCTCTTGGTGTCTGTTTGCTGCATGTAAACAAAATTATAGGTGTATGGATACCAGAGCTCCTCAGAACACACTGATAACTTGTAGGGCAGATTATCTGTCTTGTAGGTGTGTTTTCAGCTAGGCAAATGTTACAGAGATCTGAGAAGCAGTGATTTGTAATGAGACGTGCTTGTCTTTCTCTGAATGTCTGCATGAAGCCTTTGGATTTTGAGAGACATAATAGTTACAAATGTTTTCAATCAGACATTTTTGTGTTTGAAGGTTCTCTTGAGGCATCTTTGTAATGAAAATATTCTGTCCTCAGGAGATTCTAAAGCAACAGAGTCTACGGATGTTTGAGCTGGTCCAGAAGCATCCACCACACTGGCCTCCTTTTGTGCCACCAAGCAAGCCGGAGGTGACGACCACAGGAGCAGGTGCAGTACTGACTGAAAGCAGTGTGGCAGACCCTTCCTCCTTGGCAAAGAGAGCAGTCAGCATAAGAGCAGCAACTGCACTTTCCTAAGGGCAAAGTATTCACCATGTGATGAAACGCCTTAGTCTTACAGAATATCAGATTGGTATCAAATCAGGCCACATAGAGTTTGCTAGCACAGAGATATATATGCATGTTTTCTTGATATTGCAAAATACCTTGAAGGACACATATCAGAAAAAGGGGTTTTGGTGGGGTTTTTATGTTTGCTTGGGGTTTTGTTTGTTCTGGGTTTTGGGGGGAGTGGGGTTTTGGGTTTTTCTTAGTAAACAAAATTAGGCATGTCTTTAGATTCTAAGTTGTTTGATTTTTTTTATATGTTTTCCAGAACTCATTGAATCTACTGACAAGCTATTTGAATTGGAAGAAGAATTTGAAATCCTGAGTGTATGAAGGAAACTGTGGTGACCCTTCTGAGTATTGAACGTATTGCTAATATTATTGCATTGACTTAAATCAAACAGCCATGTTAGCCCCAAAGTGCCTGAAATGACAGAAAACAGAGCACAAAAACGTGGTAGTGTCCAAAACTCCAACAGCGACAGTTCTTTCTGTCAGACAGCTTCCCCAGATGGAAAAGCAGTAGAAGATCTCATAGTAAGAGCCTTAAAGGGAATTTCTTTTTAATGTGTGTCTTTGCTGAAGACAAACAGACTGTTGAGATTAAGGTAAAAATAAGTCTGTCTGTAGGCTGTGTGTCTGGAGAAAGGAATAACACAAAATGGGTATTTCTTGCTCTCGTATAATGCAATAGTTTAGTTCTTAAAACAAAACAGTCTCCAGTTAAGGAGGATGTTTCCTTCCGTCCCCTCCTGTGGGCTGCATCGTTGGAAAAATACATTGTCTTGTTTAAAAGATCAACTGGATCAGAAGAAAACAGTTTCCTTGTTAAATATTTTAACATGTATTTGAGCAACCACACTTTATTACAAAAATGTTTCTGTGAAAGGAACTATGTCTAACGTATATGTTTTGCAATAGCCTTCCTGTTTCTGGGAAACCTCAAGAGGAACAGGAGCCTCAGATATATTGATCACGACCACTGTTAAAGTTATGATATATTTCACCTTGACCTTAAAACTCAAATCATTAAAACTTAGGCTGACTTTTCTTTTGGAGCTAAAATGAGTCAAAGGTGGTTTAACTGTACCTTATTTATTATAAAAAAGATTTACACAAGTTTCTCTGTTACAGCACTTTATCTGTGCATCTAATAAATTTCTTAAGCTTTTCATAGGTTGTATGCTGCTATATTTTATTAATTTGTTTGTGTGAACTAAATACAAACCAGGTTATTTTAAAACTTAATATATAGGCATATGCAAATTACTTAATTGTTGTTTTCTGACTTGTTGCCTTTTGAAATCTGTTTTGGTAGAAGTGCCTTAATTCTGCAGGTTTATCAGAACAGCCTATGCAGTTTGGGTCCTAAGGCAGAGTGTCTCTCTAGCAGCCATAAGAAAACCAGCTCAGAATAATTAAAGGCAAAGATCTTTTAATCCATTTAAAGTTCATTTTTACTATCAGAGAGTCCCCGTGATGGTCGTTCTGTCACAGTGTTATGGATGTGAATCACAGTTTCATCTTCACCAATAAATGACAATACAGAGAATCACCAGATGCTGTCGCCTCTCACTTGCACTTTGTGAGCGGGGCCAGAGTGATTTCCAAGAGAACAGAGCATATTCCATCATGCTTGCCTTCAGTGTTTATTAACCACAGTGTGGAAACCATACATTTAGAAAAAATACTGTTTTCTTCCCCTCCCCATGGGTTAGCTGCAAAGTATTACTGTTTAATGCATGAACTTACTGTTCATGTAACAGCAATTGTAGCCCTCTGCTCCTACAGATGAAAATGAAGCCTTTGTTCTGAAACGCTCACTCCTGAGCATTGACTGCTGAAAAATGAAAGCACCTAAGTTAACAAAATAAAAATAATAGTAAAATCAGTAGAGTGCAGCTGTTCTGTATGCAGCTTTTAGCTGTTACCTGAATGCTTTTCAGAGAGGAGGTCATGCTCCAGCCAACCTCCTGAAGTATTCCTGGTGGGGTAAAAAAGGGCTGGTGACTGGAATTCCCACCCTATGCACCTGAATGGCTTGTGTGGGAGAAGGCTGAGCTTGTGGGACTTGGTGTAAACCTGGACCTTGCTGGTGAAGCCAGGTTATCCTGGCAATAGAAGCCATTCCCTAAAGACAATGGTGCCTAAAATGCTAAGGCTCTGGTCCTAGAAAAGAAATTAATTGCATTTGCATGTGTCCATGCTCAAAAATAAAACCCTGCAGCACCTGATGCCCCTTTTTTCAGCCTTATGGCTGGAAAGTTGTCATTTGCCAGTTATTTGCAGATTTGCATAAACTAATGTGCTCCACTGTGTGCATACTGTGATCTAACGTTGCCTTGCATCAGCTAGGATGTAAATACAACCGGATCTGTCTGCAATGGGCCAGCTAAGGAGCAGATTGGATATTCTGCATGAAGGGACTGGTACTCCGCGGCGTTAAATGCCTTAAAGATTCCTGCAAAACACATCCAAAGCAGTTGCTGATCTCTATTCGAAGAAAGTTAAAGGCAGGGACAGGACAAGGGGAAAGGCTTTAACCTGCCAGAGGGAGATTGTTGAGCTCTTAGGCCCAAGTTCTTCCCTGTGAGGGTGCTGAGGCGCTGGCACAGGGTGCCCAGAGAAGCTGTGGCTGCCCCATCCCTGGCA
>WYDI02023553.1:0-41067 GCA_009867235.2 Psittacus erithacus | reverse complement strand
TAGTAACATTATGTTGAAAAAAGGCTGCATTTTCAGGGGGCTTCAGTCTGCTAAGGTCACCATTGGTGTAGCTGATCTGTTTTGAGGAGGGATATGCCTCGTAACCAGATAGAAATAAGAGGGGTGCTTTTTAATTTGTAATCTTGGGCTGTAGTCCGTCATGTCTAACAGGAGTTTGACACCCAGCCTGTTCATACATGCTGGGGAGCTTGGTTGGAAAACTTTAAGGAAAAAAGTATCACTGTCTCTTCAGTGTAGGTTTGGTCTCCCTTCACCATGTTCATACAGGGCGCAAGAAGCATTTTGCCTTTTAGTGTTTTAGCAAATCAGTCTTCCAGTCTCCTATTCCTGTGTATTGTAGCTTTGCCCATGAGGATGCTAAATGTATAGCTTAAGAGAAGCCACAGTTATTGCTGAAAACTGAGATACCACATAGAAATCGTGACTTCCTTTGTATGTGCCTGAGTTATAGACTCCTTCAAGCAGAGTATCTGAGTGAAGTACTTTACCCCTTATCACTGAGGTTTTGAATGAGCACCATCTTCATCTCAAGTCGGTGGTTTAAGTCTTGAATACAGTGTAGAGCTTGGACCTGCTCCTGTGTATTCATCATCATCTTTCTTTGTGACCTCTGGCCATCTGCACAGATTTTCACTGAGCTAAGGACTGCACTTTCTTTGTTAATTTAACCTGTGTGTATGTGCTAGCTGAGCATCCTCATATCTCCATTTAAGGATCTCTGGATGTTCAAACTCTGATCTCTAAGACCTTCTCTCAAAAGAAGGTCTGGCTTTATTTACCCTGTCCTTATTTTTTTACCCTATCTCAGTTGAGTTGGAAGTACCCGTGGGATTAAGTCACAAAGGAGAGACATAGTGATGAGAAATAATAATATTTAAAATCTTTCTTTGAAGTCTTTGAGGACTTGCACACCTTCTTTGAAGATCTGAGGAACAGTGAATCACTGTTCATAAGACCATTATGGAGGTGGTACTCTTAAAAGGATGCCTTAATTATATTGTTAAATGGTTAGAAAGCACCCAGAACAACAGATCTGCCTTCTGACAGGCGGTTGGCCTGGGGAAGACAAGGAAGTGCTCCTCATCTGCAGACGTGGCTGTGTTTGTGTGTAGAAATGTGTTTCCACATGTTGCCATGTGGAAACCCACATCTTAGTAGGGGAATACCTGCCATAAGAATGTGTCCCTTGAAAAGGGAGGAATAAAAAGAGCCCTTGAGGGCTTTTTTTCTGCCACCCCACGGATGCTGGCATGAGGCATTTGTGTGGATACATGCTACAGTTCAAGTTTAGGTTTTGAGCTGTTCTATTTCCGCAAGTTCTTCTGAACTGGTAACAAAGCTAGGATTTTAAAACAAGATAGCTGTTTGTGGTCAGTTTTCTATTTGCATCCACTTCTAGTGCATAACTTGAGACTATGTGAATTTACTGTCCAACAGAACTTTAAGGTATATTAAATTTATAAAAAGCCTTTTGCTCACTGGTCCAGATAATTCTTATAGCTGCTCCGTTAATGCTTTGGTTTATTTCCTGTTGTCTTTCACATCTGCTTAAGGAAGTGTGTTCATATGTATGATGTTCATGAAATACATGTATTTTTATATATTCCATGAAATACATATTCCATATATATGTTTCTAAATTAAGCTGGGGAATGCTTTGAGTTAGGTTAAAAAAGAGTACCATTGTAGGGATGCTATTCTGAAATAATGATATCTGGAGTGAAGATCACAGTTCAAAAGAATTCCAAACCCATTCAGGTATGGAAATGTGTAGCTTAAAGCACATAAATAGCTGTAACTCAGGCACATACACCATCAGTATACTGTAGCTGTGTGAGTGTAGTTGAAGATGCTGCAGAATTCCTTCTTGATCCTAATCAAATTAAGTTCCATTTTTAAAGACACTTTCCTTTGACTTTTGAACTTTGCTGCCTATGTGCCTGAGAAGGACTGACGTAGAAAAGCAGTAATTCTGCATGCTATCAGGATAACCTCTTTATTGTTCACATTTGTGAATCGAGGTTTTACTTTCTCATCACACCTTCTGCTTAGAGGGAGCCTTATTTATGGCACATATAGGTCTATGTACCTGAGGGGAAGGCTGACTTTAACAGTCTTTGGTTTTGGGGTGTCATGCTGGTGGTCAAAAACAGTTGTGAAAAGTGTGGACGAGGTGCTTTATGGAAAGATCTGTGCTAGCCTTTCTGGAGCATTGCCATGAAGACTGAACACACACTGCTGTGTGAGCTCATCCATCAGTACTAAGCTAGGTTTATTTTTTCATCCTTAGTTCTAGCTAAGGTGAACATGCAGAGAATAGCACATCTAATGCTCCCGACAGCGAGCCTTGGGTACTGAAGGGGATGTTGGGTGGAAATAATGTCCCAGTGGGAATCTTCTACACCTGTCTCTCTCAGCCAGTGAGAAAAGTGTTGTGTAGGGTATAAATAGAACATTAGCTGATACTTGTTTAGATGAAAATGGTTCTTTAGGGAGCACTTGGATTTTCGGTGCATGCAGCTACTTTAAGGCTTTTTGTTATACCATTGTGCATTCTCTTTTAGAGGTCTCACAGCAGGAGATTGTCTGGCTACAGAAGATTTAGCATAAACACTATATCCAGCAACATTATGTACCTGTGGCTCCCGCTTGCTTACTTCATTCTTACTTGGTTGAATTATCTTTGGTGCAACATGCACATCTTGGAGTGTGATTGGATTATACTGTCAAATAATTCAGCTTCAATCTTTTGCTATTAAACACAGATCTTTGTTCTCAAAATACTGAGCTTCTAAATGAGGTAGTGACAGACTGTCCTTGTGAACTCAGTGTCTGGGTTTTTTGCAGATACTCTGCTGTGGTAACTATGCATTTGAGGGGAAAGAATGGATAAATGATGAAGTGCAAGACATGGGAAGGACAGAAGAGATCCACCTGCTGCTCAACAGGGGCTTCCTAAAACAAAGATAGGGGACAGATCTTGTAGTTCCTGTGTCAGGAAGACACTGTTCTGTGCCCTCCAGCACTGGCTGTTGTAGTCAGCCCTTTGCTTAAAATCTGATCCATGAGCTGCTTTTTTTATTTCTGGTTCCTCCTTGAAGAGGATAACTCAAATCCAGCAAACAAAATGAGGGAGGTTTAAGGAAGTGTGGAAATGGGCATAATTTTGGATTGCTACTTTGCTTTTTTGAGTAGACCTTGCATTTTAGAACCAACTGGCATGTTCCTTCTCGGAAGTTGTCAAATCTTTGAGAGCTATATAGTTGACAAGTGTTTTCTTTGCTACTAAGGGCAGTATGCGCTGCCCATTGCTGCTTTAAATAGTAGTACCAAGACTAGGTAAGTAATAACAGGGCCACAATAAAAGGAAGCCACTTTAAATGTTTTGTGAGGCATCTGTATTGCAGAGAGAGGCACTTCAGACTGCCGGGTATATTCTAGAATTAGCAACACTGCTGGTTTTTCCTGTGACTTGGATGCTTCCTGGTCCCTGGGATGACTGAGGAGGCGAGATGTGAGTGACCAACACAATTATTTTTAGCCTACCCATTACAAGGAATTGCTTTTCTGCTACTTTACATTGCATGTTTTTGAGAAAAGCTTGTTTTGGCTTCATATCACACTTCAGTTTTTCCCCTCACATTTTCTGTCTGCGTTATGCAGTGAAATTTGGCATATGGTGCCCAAGACTAAATTTAAAGGATGATGGAGACAGATTTTGTTGGATGACCTAGGCTGCTGTATGATCTACTGCAGGAATTAAAACACAATCTGATTTTCTCCAAGTGGCTTTGTAAGAGTTCTGTCGTGCAGTAACCCAAAATAAGAAAGACTTTAGGAAAGGTAATGAGAAACTTAACTCCATTAAGGAAAATTCCAATTACAATACTTAACGTTTAGGTACTGTGTTAATACGTGTTTTAAAATACAGGGAGTGATGTCAGTAAAGAGGTTGTCATGCATTCGCACTGGTTTTTGGGGAGGAGCAAGGAAGGGACCCGCTCCAGGGTCAAATGTGAGCTGTGGTGTTTGTTGTATTTTTGAATATGTGTTAGAATGCAGTCTGCTCTCTTCAGGATGGGCTTTTGTTTATGTATAGGGAGCGGGGATGAGTAATCAAGGCTCCTATGAGTAATCATGATGCAAATACCCAGGCTATATCCATCTATATTTTGTAGTTCTTCTAAAATTTGAAGCCAGGTCTAATTGTTACAGGCTCAGCAGAGGTACTCATTTCACTTCTGCATTTGTGATGTTCCTTTGAAAGCCCAGGCACTGTGATTAGACTGCTTAGGCCTGAGGTAACTAGTCAAAATACAAACATCCAGTGTGAATCATAGTAACAATGCATATGTAAAAGAACAGCTGAGTCTAATTTCAATTTTTAATTCAAAAGGCACTCTGTCACAGAGGCTTACAGTATATTTTCCCTCCTTGTCTCCCCTCCTAAAGTTCATCAGTGAGACTGAAGACAGAATATCTGACTCAAAGTCTTTTAAAGATTCACCCTCTTCTGTTCTTTCATTTGAACATTTGCCCAAGAATCTGCTCATCAGACTGAGTTTTCAGGCCCTTGCACATTCATCTATAGTTTAATATCACCAGACACATAAAGGTTGTACCTAGTTTTGGGGCTTGAAAACAGGTATCTCATTTATACCAGATGAGCGTAACAGTGCAAATATGTTCGTTGATTAAGAGTGAAATGATTTGTTGTGGGCTACTTAGTCTGTGAAATGGGACAGAAATACCTGGGTGCTGGTGTTGAGGTGGGACTTGCATACCTCTTCCTGAGCTTCCATGCTGTCCACCAGTTGCATTGCACTCACAACAAGTGTACAGAGGAGGATTCTGCCCCCCCCCCGCCAAGTAAAAGTTTATAGTGGATATTCACATTGCATGTATGAACCCAATAAGGCACCTTAATGGAAAAGCTTGGTTATATATGGTAGAGGAAGCTTTAAAAATGCACTGCTGACTAACATGGGAATCAGTAAGTGTGCAGGTGTGGAAATGAGCACTTTGGAGTTTGCTGCTCTGAAATACAGTGCACGGGCTAGGGGACATTGGAAAGATTCTGTTCAATGTCCTACGTGGGCACATTTGCTTTGCTTCTGACTTTAAGCGACTGTATGAGCATGTTTAAGATGAAGTCTGACAGAAATTAATGGGGTGCAGAGCAGGAGACCATAGGAGAGCTTAGAATTTCTGAAGAATTCCTGAAAATGAGGATAAATAGTTAACTGGTTTTCTTTGTCGTGCCCTTCTGGATGAACTTTATAGGTAGTAAGCAGTTCTGAGTTGTAAAATTAGAAGGTGGTAAGAGCTGGTAATTTTTAGTTGAGACAATGATCTTAGAAGCTTGGTCCTTTGTTTTTGGTTCTGTTTTTTTCAAGTAGTGTTCTATTCCTTTTAGGTTATAGCCTTCTGTTAGTGCAGCATCGCAGTAACCTGTACTAGAACTGCCTGTCCATGAGACGTGGGGCTTCCTTGATTAAACTGGGGTTATTAATTCTATCCATTTGTTGTTTAGATACCCGCAAAAGCAGCAGCATGAAATACGAAATAGAAATGCTCTTTCCCCAGTGTGCTGGAAACCACAGGAGGTGATTGGAGTCAGTGTTTGAAGAGCCAGAGCAAATAGTCAAGAACTTGGTACAATGCTTCTTTTTTCCTGAAAGGTCAATATAACTTAGAAAAGGGCAAAAAAGGACATGGTTTAGAGATAATAGAATAGATTTCCTGACAGGCAGTGACTCTGCTTCTTTAGCTGTGTATAACAGGCATAAAGGTTATCTACTTTAACACAGGGCTAACAGATCTAGTAGGACGAGAAAGTAGCATGAGACATAGGAAAATTAGGGCACGTTGAGGGCTGCCTGTAGTGTTGGAGGCATAACAGAGTCAGTGTACTCATCGAACAATTTCTGTGGCAGCACGAAGGCCATCAATTAAGAGGAAGGGTAAACAGTGCAAGGACTCTTGTTTGGAGCTAACCTGATGAGTATCTCTTGGAAACGGTCCATCTTGCTAGTAGGAACAGCCTGTACCCAGCACAAATGCACAGCGCTGTGTGCAGGTGGTAGTAGAAAGTCCCTTCCTGATGGAGCCCTAAGCTGTGGCATCCTGTCCTACTGGCTTGTCTGCATGGATCTGCTTGTGGGTGATGATTCTGTCGATGACTTCTTGAGTAGGTAATGGGCTTTAGAAGAGAATTAAAATGAACTGAGTCCCTTTTGAATTCAGCTGTCCAGCTGAACACTGTTGGAAGTTTTAACTGATCTACCTTTAAAACTCATTTGAATTAAATCTCCCTGAATATAGGTACATGCAGCTCAAGTTGTGGTGGCTCTGTGTTAACCTTGTGTGGGGTAAACACTAGAATGTGTAGAGAGTGATAACTGTCTTGCCTACATAAGCAGGCACTACTGAGTCCTCAGTGGGAAGTAACTCTTCATTATTTCATGCTGCTGGGATTTTGAATGCAGAAGGATCTCAGAACCGTTTGCATAGAGTTTGATTTTAATGAACGTGGAAAAGCATTGTGCGCTGGTCAGGAGTGGGACAAGGACAGGAATTCAATTTGGAAGACACAGTTCTGTTGAAATTGGAGGCATCTGATAGTATTTCTTTGCGTTTTCAGTGAGAATGTTGCTGCTTAATGCTTCTGTCGGGAGGGTCTATTCTGAAGAGTTCCTGCTAAAGTCTAGGTCTACTCTGGCTACAGAGAACAATATTGCAAACCCTGCTCTTTTGACTAGTGATCTGCAGAGACTAACTTGGGGTAGTTAGAGAGAGGAAGCTGCTGGCATTCAATCCTTGGTGTCCCCACTTCTGAAATACACAATTACAGGTAGTCCATGAAATAAAATATAACCTTAAAGGTTTTATCCAAGGACTCGAAAGCTGCATGAGGAGAGGCTGAGAGAGATGGGTTTGTTCAGCCTTGAGAAAAGAAGGCTCAGGGGAGACCTTATCACCATGTTGGTGATCCAGGTTGGACAGAGCCTTGGGTGACATGATTTAGTGTGAGGTGTCCCTGCCAATGGCAGGAGGGTTGGAACTGGATGGTCTTAAGGTGCTTTCCAACCCTAACTAGTCTATGATTCTATGATATTGAGACAAGTAACGTTTCCATTGGCTTGCAGTCATTTGAGAGGACAACTCTGTAATTCTTTTCAATGTGAAGAGGAAAAGTTCAGAATTATATTTTAAAGTGTTCAGGTAGAATACACATAAAACATTATGGAGCAAGTTTAGTTTTTCCAGCTCATAAAACCGGCAATAGCAAGCATTCTGTAGGGAAATGGGTAGTATTTATTTAAGCTTTCTTTTTTTTATTTGGTGGTTGTTTTTTCTAGCACAGGAAAAATCTCAGCTTCTCTGAAACAGCCTAGAATCCATCTTGATTCACACCTGCTTTGACCCGCGGGGTTTGCCTTCCTGTGCAATTATCGATTCTCTCTTGGCTATGGACTAAAGCTGAGCTGAGGAGGAGGATGTAATGGTAGATGGTCTTGTTCAGGTTCCATCACTTCACCTGGATAGGTGTATTAGTCTACTTTTGAAGGCATCTGGCTTTTAGGGAAGTGCTGGAACTTGTGAGCATTCTCTTTGGTGCTGTAGTTCTTAGGAAAGCTACATAGTGTTTTCTGTACCCAGTAAAGACTTGCCAATAGACAGGTTACTCATGGGAGGTGCTGCTTCAAGTTGAATTCAGTGCCTTTGCTATGATCTCTCGTGGGAGTATTAGATAACACCTAATCCCTAGCTTTAAGAGGTGCTGCAGAGCAAGATAGGCCCTAGTTTCTAGTCCAGTGAAAGGGGCACTATGTTTGATAGAGGTGAGAGGTAAGTCTTGTTTTCCTCAAGGGGTCATAAACTAAGTTTTGCTGTTACTGTTCTAAATGTTAAGGCCTTTTCGTGGTTATGACATACATTTCTCAAAAAACCTAAGCAAATTATAGGAAGAGGTAGGATTTGCTAGTTTTCCTGCCCTTCAGTATCAGTGCGGGAGAAAAAATGTATCAACCAGAGAATTAAAGTCTTGAGGAAAAAAGCTTTAGCATGGAGATATGCTATTGTATTTGAGTCTGAAAACTGTGATTATCTTGATTGCTTTAGGTAGCAGTAGGTTGGTGGTTTAAAAACTGTGTATTTAGTCTTTCAAGTTATCCTCTTTGTGAATAAATTTTGTCAAAGATATACCTTAACATTGTTAAGATAGCAAAGGCTTCCCTGTGGAGCGAGTCAGTGTTCCTCCCTTGTGGACCATTGTGATCTTGAAGATGGTATAATGGCCCTTCTAGTCAGAAATGCACATTTTCTACCTGGTTGTGCATAGTTTGAATTTGGTGCAAATAAAACTTCATGCTCAGGGGAGGACAAATGGAGCAGCTGATGAGAAATAGGCTAGCATGCAGAGAGCTCTTGGCTTGCTTGGACAAGCCACTCTTACCTCACTAGTGGTGGTGTTCGCAAGATACTTTGGGCCAGGGCAAGTGCCCTGTCTGTCTTGGTTAATTCACATTCTAGCTCCTGATGTGACTTCTAAAGCGTACACATGGGGAGTTACAGAAGAGGCCAATTTTGGCTTTTTTGACAGTTGTGAACACCAGTGGTCATATTGATCTCTCTCACACACATTAGATCACTCAGTATTTCAGAATACAGAGTTACAGATGTAACCTGTTAGTGTGGATTATTCTTTCTTCTAGTGGTAGATTCAAGTCCTTTTTTTTCCACAGTGCAACATTATGAAGTGCTATGAGTTAGAAAAGACCACTCTGCCATTTCTGCAGTTCCTCACCTTATCCACAGCAGAGCTTTTCTCTTTTCTAACAAATGAGGCAGGGATCCTAAAAACAATTCCTTCATTACTGAACTCCAGGTTACCCCCATAGCGTATCTGTTCTGCATGGTGTATGCACTGGGAGACCTCCTTAAACAATGGAAAGTAAGGTCTTGTAGTGGAAAGTATGTGGCAAGGCCAGTGCAGGGTTTTGCAATTGGCACTGCTAGTAACAGTGGATGTTTTAATGCAATTACCTGCATGAAGTACTGCATGTTAAACACAAAAGAATGGGCAGTCCATTTAAAAGGTGGTAGGTGATGCAGGAAGCACTTTCTGCCATAATTTGTGATGGACTGGCACACAGTGTCACGAAGTCACCAAGTTCCATGTTTTACAAATGCACTGCTGAGAACTATTTACAAGTTCAGTAAAAGGTTAAATGTCCCTGTCTTCAGCTTCCTAGCTGATGGCTAGGAACTAAGCTTCTTTTGAGCCTTCCTTGAAGCATCTGGTGAAGGCTGGGTGGTTTGATGCCAAGATGATTGGCCTGACGGAGTCATCTTTGTTCACTCAGTCCTTTGTTTTCACCAGTTGTCCATTCCTTTACTTGCTACAGGGTTATGTGCAAGTTCCCATTTTATTCTGGAAGCAGGGTAGAAGCCAGGATGCTCCTGAAGCTGCCTCTCTCTTACGCAGTGGCAGTGACACTATTGCCCAAGTTCCCAGCTATAACTTCAGCTTTTTGGTTTCCCTTTCCTGAAAACTTGGCTGTAGTTGTGCCCAGACATCTGACAGTGGGGCCAGCGAGCGGATGCTTGAAAGAGCTGAAGAGAGAGGGCATGTGGGCTGCAGCAGATGGGATGGCTTTCGCACTTGCTGCCCCTGCAGCAAAAACTTCAAAGCGGCTGTTGAACCAACACAGTTTGCAACCTAGCATATGTGTTGAACTTGGTTCCTGGTAAACTCTGTGCTTTGGGTGTCAAGCTTAGTGAATCAGGTGGTGTCTGGTGAGTCACCCTGGCGTCCTAGGTGCAGGGACAGCAGCACCCAGAAGTGGAGTGGCAGCTGGGTGTGGAGGGCTACCTCTGCCCTGCAAGTTTAAGCTGTTGATGGATGGGGGCCTGGAGGCTGGCTTTCATTGCAACATACTCCTAAGATGTTGGTTGTGACACTTACCCTGGGGCAGGCTTAAATTCAGAGCTGTCTTACCCCAGTCAGAAAAGGGAGCAACTGAGTCGATAGCATTCCTAGATCTTTGCAGATACTGACAGAAGGACAGGGTGTCATGGAAGTTAGGTAACCCTGCTTTGTATTGGCCCAGCTGGACCTGGTCCTTTGGGAAACTGAGATTGGAAGCCCATGAGGTGATAATGTAGCCTTTTGAAATGTGGTTAAGGCATGCCACTTGGAATTCATGGTGCTCACCTGGCATATGAAGTAATTTCTCTCTGCTCCTTCCTTTTAGAGATCCCTGTTACTTTTTACTGTGACTAACTGGTGAATCTAACCATAGTGCTGTGTCATTGCTTTTAAAATTTGTCATAAAAAGCATACTTTGCTGTGCAAATAGTTACTAAAACTCACTCTTCTTCTCTGTACTCTTTCTTCTGGGGCAGTTTAGGCTAGAAGCGAATGTAAAGATTTCCTAATCTTTTCATTTCAGTGCTGTGATACCCTTTATCCTAAGGAAATGATTTCTTGAAAATGGGACAGTGTTTGAAAAGTGCTAGTGCTGACTAAGGAAAAAACCCTCAAGCAAGAAGTCTTATAACCTCTTTTATCAAACCTGAATACTAAGTCTTCTAGTAGCTTACAGTGGACTTGTACTTTGACAGAGGTGGCTTTCCCTTTCAAGTGTATGGTAGATAGTGATAGGACAGGGGGTAATGGGTTTAAATGGAAACAGGGGAAAGCTCAGGTTGGATATAAAGCAGAAGTTCTTCCCTGAAAGGGTGTTGAGGCACTGGCACAGGGTGCCCAGAGAAGCTGTGGCTGCTCCATTCCTGGCAGTGTTCAAGGCCGGGTTGGATGGGGTTTGGACCAAGCTGCTCTAGTGGAAGGTGTCCCTGCCCGTGGCAGGGGGGTGGAACTGGATGATCTTAAGGCCCTTTCCAACCCAAACCAGTTGATTCTTGTGTCTAGCAAAGGTCAACTGATGAAATTATTATGCAGATATTGAAAGAATGTGCTGCTGCTTTTTAACATTAATTAAATATTAATATAAATACTAAGATGCATATTTAGGGAGGCTTGAATTTATATATAGATGTATATATAAAACTATGAAGAAGGAGTGCTGAAACATTCTCGTGTTTTTGTGGCTATCACCTGAAATTTGGTAGGGTATTTACTATTTTAGGCTTACTGCAGACCTGATAGTTACATGTGTGGTCTTAAATTATCACAGTACCTAGTAAATGCTGGTATTTGCTCATGAAAAGCTTACTAAACCAGGGGGCAGGGAACCTGCCTGGAATTTGAGGAGAAGGGTTTATTTTATCTGTGCATAAGGTAAGGAGTGTAAAACTTAACTGCTGGAGCTGAGCCAGTTTATTTTCCCATTCCCCCACCCCCAGAGGAGGAGCTGCTCAGTCTCCCTGTGAATTCAGGAGGGAATGTTTAACCTTTTAAAAGCTTGGTCATCGCTAAGACTTGTACTTCTGGAAGATTTAAATCTGCGTGGCAAATAATCATCTGCAGGCAGTTAATCCCACTTGTCACTTCCTCTCCCCCTTTGCCCCTTGCTCAGTCTTCACCAGTTCATAGGCTCAGAATCAGCCAAGTTGGAAAAGACCTTTAAGATTGTCAAGTCCAACCTTTACCCTGGCAGTGCCAAGGCCACCACTAACCCATGGCGCTGAGGGCCTTGTCTACACGGTGTGTGAGCACTTGCAGGGATGGTGACTCCAGCACAGCCCTGGGCAGCCTGTTCCAACGCCTGAGCACCCTCTGGGGAAGGAATTGTTCCTCATCTCCAGTCTAAATCTCCCCTGGTGCAGCTTGAGGCCGTTTCCTCTTGTTCTGTCAATTATTACTTGGAGAAGAGACCGACCCCACCTCACTACAACCTGTCAGGCAGTTGTAGGGTGCAATAAGGTGCCCCCTGAGCCTTCTCTTCTCCAGACTAAACCTCCCAGGTCCCTCAGCCCTTTCTTGTGTCTTTCTAATTTGGGTGTTTCCTCTAAGGTCTTAGGGAGTCAGAAGTTTTTGTTTGGACTAAAATTAAAGCCCCTGATGACTTCTAGCATCAGACATTGTCATGTCATGTAGCAACAGTCCTGAGACAAAGGAACATTAAGTATTGGAGACAGCACTTACCTCTTTCCTAAATAAATATTTTTTTGGAGGGTGAGGATGAATTATTTTTGTTTTGCAAGTCCATTGGAATTCGTCTGCATGAAACATCTGCTGCATCATATGTAAGAAGTGAAGGCCAAGAGTAATAAAGCATTTCATTAATGTTTAATAACATAATGATTAGCAGCCCAGCCAATGTCTTATGCCTGTGGGAGACTGGAACTTATTTGATTAACAGATTAATTGCAACCTGTTCCGGTTGTGATTGCAGGTGTAAGTTTCCATGGATGTTGTGCAGACTCCCTGAGGACTGATGTTGTAGGCACTGTCATCCTTGCTTTCTTCTTCCTGGCTAAAGAGTTAAAAGTTAAAGCACGAGGTCTGCTGTTTCTTTGAAAGGAAAATGATTTTTGCTGTAAGAGTTTCTCTACAGAGAACCTCTGTGCTACCACTGGGAAAGAATGGCTATTGTCTGTGAAGGCATAGGGCTGCCTTTTAGAAAATACTTTGCCTTCCAATTATTTCCCTTCCTGCACTTTATTTCAGTGTTATAATGGACTTGAACTATCTTTGCATTTCAGACCTAGTTCTGTTTTCTAACTTCTATGTTGGGTGCACTGTAATTCCTGCTGCATCCGGACTTGCCGCTGGCAGAGCACAGAAGATGCTGTAGAACTGAGCTGTTCGTCCGATCACAATACTTGAAACAATCACTTGAGAATTATAAAGTGAATTTCAGGTTGTGGTCTAGAACTGGCATGATGCTGGAAATCAATTTGCATTCCAAGTTTAGTCTCGAGGTTCCTGAGCTGGCAGGAATTTAGTGATGGTATTATGTCTCTGAGAGGCTCTCAAACTCCACTTCCATTCAGAGCAGCGGGAACTCAATGAGGGATTCGGCTTCTACCTTTTCATTAACTGCTGAGATACGTGAAGGAAATGAAAGAAGAGTTGGAATTCTGTCCTCCCAAGAGATTGAGGCTTGTTGTATGTTCTTTTAACACAAGTAACCCATTTCTGTCCCCAGTTATAGGAAACTGTGTGTAATAGCTGTATGAAGCTTAAGTTTTGTGCTTAGGCACTGTGTCCTGCATTGGCAAGAGCAGGCTGGAAATGACAGATGGCACTTGCCATTGCTGACTGCCTATGGGAAGAGTTAGAAAGTTCAAAGTGCGCAGTCCCTTTGTGCGAAGGGATGAAATCAATGCCTGAGTTTATTGAGGACAGTAATACAATAAAAGGAATTAACAGGGTAGGAACAAGGTCTGTGTTTTTATCTCAAGATTTTCATCCAGCATGTCTGTCAGCTCACTCGTTACTGCATGACTGGGGTTCAAATCTGCCTACTTCTTCAGGAGTTCATTGAAGTCTAGCCCCCATTTGTGGTGGCTGCATGACTTTCTGCTCCACTCCTTGTTCTGGAGCTTTAGTTTCAAGCACATTTTTCTTCTTTCTGCCCCTGTTTGCTCTTGAATTTCAGTTCACCTGTAAGTAATCCTGCAATAAGTCACCAGTTTGCAGGCAGGGACTGCACTGATGAGCCCACCTACACTTGCCTGAACCCTGCGCCTTCGGCTTGCCTTGGCCTGGCCCCAGTTCCAGCCCAGCTTGCTCTGCCCAGCGACCTCTTCAGGCAGGTCCTGCCTGCTGCCGCAGTCATCGCTGACGCTTTTTACCCTGATCTGTACCCATGCCAGGGCTGAAGGTCGCTGTGCTTGGTAATAAATTTTGGCCGGAATACAGCTGACGCACGCGTTTTGTGCCTGACTCTTTGTGGGCGTTCGCAGGCCAGTGTTTCAGAAACACTTTGCAGTGCAACCCTGCTGCGTGTCGCCATCGGTTGTTGCTTCAGGATCTTAAACGATCAGATTTTTACATGAGGGTGAATAGTGGACAGTTTGGCGGTGTTGCGGAACTTAGCAGCAAAATGAAGCTGGGTTTGGAGCTTTTGCATTGCTTTTAGTTAAGTAGTAAACCAGAGCATGCCGCAACTGCAGTGAAGTGTATATACAAGTATTCTGCATTTTGGACCCACCCCCATGAGCTGCTTCTGCTCGCCCTGATGGCATATTGTTGTCATGTCGTATCAGCACTCAGTATTTGAGTTTTCCTTTGTAGAAGGGTTAATATTCCTATGAGTGGCAGGCAGGAAGAGGTGCAAGGCCTGGGGGGTGCGGATATTTAAATCAGCAATTTTATGTTCATACTGTAAACTGCTGATGGCTATCACAGATTTCTTTGTTTCCCGGTAGGGAAGCCCTGAATGTTAACACTCTATTCATTAGTATTGTACCTGTGTCTCTAGGACTTTTTAGATGATAAAAGTTAAAGTATTTTTACAAATGCAAACCCTCAAAGCTGCTTCTGTGCATGTGCATGTGTTGCACATTGGTAGCAGTTGAAGCAGGACATGGTCTTTCTGGACTTCTGACCTGTGTGTTAGGCTTGCTGGCCTGCAAGTATTTAACAGTCGTCAATGGACCAGCACTAATTGAGTGATGGTTGTTGCGGCATTACAGCCCTTGGTATGTCATAGCTACAGATATTTAATAAGTAGCATTTGTTTGTTAGTATTTTCCTCTTGTGCTGGATTTAAGGTCCTGATTGTATGAGTTTGAGAGTAACAGGTATGTTAAAAATGAAGATCTTCCCAACTTAGATCTGCTGGTGTTGGAAATATGCCATGACTGGCAGGGGAGGAAGTCTGGAGCTTTGTCGTTATCCGTGCCTCAAATGTAAATGAGGAAAACTGTGATCCCTGTTGACATTTATCTCTACTTGAAATCATTTGCCTACAAAATGGACTTGTCATAGGTGGCTAGCTATTAATGACTGGCATGGGTAGGTTCCCAGCCCAGACTTCTTTAATTAAGCCCTTTTTGCGCTTCTTTTTCCACCAAGCACTGATTATTTTGGTGATAGCTTGGGGCAAAGGCAGACGAATGTAGGACTTAGCCTTTATTTTGTGAAATGCTTCAATTATCCTACATCTGTGAAATGCAGTTAGGTCTGTGAGCCATAGAATGATTTCTGTAATACTTTTGCTTGACAGCAAGGCAGTGTTAAAAGTAGCCTTCAACTGATGGTATTGGAAATCCACTTTTGGAAGAATAGGTCAGGCAGCTTCGGGAATTTTTAGAGAAGACATGGTACAGCTCTTATTTTACAGTCTGTCTCACTAAGCTTTAGGATGAACCAGACATATACCAGAAGCAGAGCTTTAGTAAAGATATTAGTGAAAATATGCTGATCACGGCGATCTCGCTGCCCCTTGGTAACCTCTGAGGTGCTATTTCAGTACCAGGGGTGGCTGATGGTGAGTATGATGTCTTCCTCTGTGGTCTGGAGTGTTTTGTCTCTGTACACTTTACAAAGCTGAGTCTAGGAGGTATGGCTCAAATGTGCAAGCAGATGTTTCTGCAAGACATTGAGCATAGCTGGCTAGGACCACTCTGAAAGACCTTTGTCAGCATGTGCCTGCTGCCTTGTGCTTGAGAGTCCAGCCTTTTCTGCTGGTGGGAGATGGTCAGGATAAAAAGGCTCCCTCTTGCTGTATGAAAGTGCTTTAAATCTCTCAGCATCTCAGCCTGGGCCTTTACTCTGGGCAGGCTCAACAGTGCAGCTGGAGAAGGAGGGTGGAGGTGAGCAGTCCTTCAGGCTGTTCAAGTGAAAGGAAGCAGGAGGGGAAAAAACAAGTTCTGCTGTTCCATCTCTGCGTTCAGGCCTCTTGCTAAAACTAGTTTCTTCCTCAGCTTTGTTCATGGCTCCCTGCTTGGCTCTTCAGTGTGGAAAAACTTTTACTGAAGAATAAGAAATGTGGTAGAATGGAGATGGTTGTGGTGGAAGCAGGAGAAAGGAGGAAGCTGTAAACATGACGTGCAAAAGAAGAAGGATTGTGTATACTGAGAAACTGGGATGTACATGCGCTGCTTCCATCCGTCTGTAATGGCAGAGTCCATGTGACAGTTACTTTCCATTTTCTGGACTTCCAGCCTGGTGGAAGAACACAAGAACACTAAAGCTCCAGCACTTACACATGTTAGTCCAAGAAGAATAAAAACTAATTCCAGAAGCGTAAAAAATGAGAACTAAATTTAGTTGCTGGCCTTACTTGATTTAAGCAAGAAGGCTGATGCTGAAGTTACTTGTTGAAGTACATTGGCAGCTTATCCTGCCTTTCTGTTAAAAAGCTATCCTCTCTTTAAAGGACCAGACCTTTGTAGTTCTTACCTATTTACAAGAACCAGGCCATGTCCTTGGTGTGGCACAAGGCAAAAATACAAATTTCTGATTTTTTCCCTTTCATCTGCTTTGAACGTCATCCTCAAAGAACCTGGTTGAGACTTTAAACAGGCCTTTCAGAAGAAAAGAAATTAAAAATGAAGAGAAAGGCAAACCCCAGCATGCCCTTTAGCTAAGGAAACTTTGAAGAATTCTCTTCTGAACTGGATTCAAGTGATATTTCTATGCTTCATTGGGTATATATTGATAATGTCATGCTGAGCTATACAAAACCTTCATTTGGTCTGGTCCAGTTCAGGAAGTTACAAGTCCATAAAGCATCATCTCTGATGAACCAGTCACTTTATCTCCTGTTATAAAAAGGGCAGGGGAGAAAGAAAGGAGCGGGGAAAGTCAAAGATCAAGGTTAGGGGTGATGAATATGCAAACTGCATAGCTGTAGAAATCTCTGGGTGGGAAGGGAAGGGAGTGTGTGTGTGATGGTTATCCTAGTCTGGAATAGCAGATTATGGTAGTGAGGCAGAAATAGTCTTTCTTTAGTGGTTTTGTATCAACCGCAGCATTAGCGCAGTTATGAGGAATTGGGATTGTAACTTTAGAGAGAAGGCATGAGTCTTCATGAATGAGTTTTATTGGCTGTGCTTTGAAGCTAGAAATCTGATTTGGTCTTGGCAATCTTTAACCAAATCTTTAACCTTGATGAGCAGCCAAATTTCTTCAATATAGTGAACAGACACAGGCAGTCTGCGCTAGGAAAGTTGTTATCAGAAGTGATAAACCGGGAGGATTTTGTCACGCTGGGTTTGCTTCAGTAGTTAGTGAAGGGGTCATATACCGGTTGTAAAGCAGTCTTCTGGAATTGTGTGTCAGCAGCCCCTTGCCTCCTGAATAAAGAAGCCTATTTTAGATAAAGAAATCAAACTGCAGGAGAAATTTGCTGAGTCATCTGTTCATCGTCCCGTTGGTTTGCAGCTCTTCAAAGAAACCCATGCTGCAGGAGCTCTGTGGTTTGGTGTGAACAGAAGTCTGCTGAGTCCTTTTGCAGAGAGGCTGGTGCTGAAGGATATTGCTCCTTCAGTGTTTAACAGGCCCAGTACTCTCATTCAGTAAGAAAACTAAACCCTTTGCTCAATGTGAACAGGTGGGAGAACAGGAAAGAAGAGTAACTTACCCTTTGAGTCTTTTGACTTTACAGCCATGTCTCTTGGAAAAGTGATAAGGATAAGCACTAGCTTTATGTCTTTATCCACCCTGTATTTTGATCATGCAGTGTCAGCCTTTCTCGTCAGCATGTTTTGGAATTGTTTTCGTTTGCATTATATTTAGACATGCATTTTCTCTCTTGTACTCCAGAGTAGGACATCTGTCACCATTCGCTTCACTGGAGGTTCCCTGCTTATAATCCGGCATTTCCTGCCCTTGGCAATTAATGTCCCACAGTATAATATGAAAAGGCTGCTATTTAAGATGTATACAGGGGAATACATGGTAAAGTGACACTACTTTATATGTTCATCTGAGGGAAAGATGAATTCTTCAAAGCATCAGTCTGTTCCCTTGCCACAATAAATTCAAGTTACTTGCAACTGTTCAAGTATTTCCAGTTTGAGCTCCACCAGGGAGCTGTGATTAGAAGTCAGCTTGGTTTTAAGATGGCTGAGGTGACTAATTGACTAAGATGAGAGTTTAAATTTGTTTCCTTCTGTCTAGTCACTGGATGCGAGATGTAGGTTACTGTGTAACTGGTTTATGAGTTATTCCTGATATTAGCACCTCTTGAAGCCGTGTTTGTGCAGCTGCGGCAGATGGTCAGGATGAGAGCCGAAGGAGATGGATCAGAGTGGAAGGCATCAAAGTGGGCACAGATTGTGCTTGTGCTGGGATGAGATACCAGAGTATAAATATAACTTCAGCCTAGTGTTAGAATAACTTCTGCTGAGTGTATCCAATCAGCATATACATACTATCTAAACAACATGAAGTGATAACCTGACGTAGATTATATATGGGTATTTTAAGGAGCTAGTAGAGATAATGCCAAAATAATATTTGCACATTAATTTGTAATGCATTCATGTTTCGTCCAGTAATTCCATGAGAGAAAAGGTATTATTCCCATCTCACAGCTAGTGGGAGAAAGGGAGGAGGAAATTTCTTGCCTATTTTGTGCTATGAATTACTAGTGGAATTTGATTGAGGTGCTGGAACATGCAGTGAAAGGTTCAGTTTTGTAGTAACACTGTTATATGATGTAGTAAAAGCCAACTGGAGAGATTAATCTCTTGTCATAATTGGTGTTTCATTGAATGATGGGATCTAGGGCCATCCTTACTTTGGCTTGTTAGTTGCCTCAGGTTTAAGGTCCAGGGAGGCACCAGCAGTGGTGTGTGCTTCAGGCAAGAGAAGAGGACACGGTCTTTCTGTTGGTCTGAAACCTGAACTGTGCCGTGTGTCGCAGGCACCCCAGCCATGACTCTGAAAATGTACTTCTTTTTGGTAGTATTTAATAAAGAATGAAGAAGTAGTGAATATTTGAGCTCCTGTTCCTACCAGAAGAATGCTTTTCTCTGTGAGATGTGAGGGATGTTGACGAGGTTATGTCATGAAGCCTGTATTCCTCTTTCACAAATTCACTCCATAGGATTTCAGGAGATACATATAAGTCTCAAAGGTTTCCCCTCTGCTTTCTCTTCTTTCTTTGTCCTTGGGATAGAATAGGCCTATCTTGATGTGTACCTAACAGATTGAGGCTTTAATCTATTCAAAAGCTGGACAGGCTCAGGGAAGGACTTGCTTTCTCCTTACTACTAGCTGGATAATTACCAGCTGATACCTGTGTGAGATGTCACTCATGTCTGTAAAGAGCTGTCTAACATACTGAAGTATGTTTTCGGTCAGCGGGTGGTAGGAATGATAGGATTAATGATACTGCATCCTGTCTAACACTTCCCTTTTTTTGTTTGTTTAAGGCTACATGGCTTAGAGGAATTAAAAGCAGCATTTGTAGCCGTGTTCACATTAGAAGCTCTGAGCGGTTCTTGTGGAGTTCCTTAAGCTTTGATCATAGATAGGCACAGTATGTGACCCTCTGATACCTAGAATACGAAATCCTTATTTTGACAGCAGCACTGCCTAAAGTAGGCATTAGCTTTGTGCATTCAAGTATGAAAATGTGTGGTGGGTGAAGAATTTTTTTCCCTGATATTCCTGAAGTTGCCCAGAGTTCATGATGCCAGTAGGACCAGTGTGTTAGTCTAGGTTGTTAGGATGCATGATTACCAACCTCATGATCCAAGTAAAAATTGAAATACCTTCTAGTTTTGAAGCTGCAGATCATACAGTAATTGAGGAAGGAAAAACAGTGATGCGTAAATGTGACCATAGGAGAAAGGAGTATTGTAGCAACAGCTGTGGAATGGAGTATAACAAACAGAACTGTGCTGATTTTACTTGCTTGTTTTTATTCATACCTGCAGTTCAACATTTCACTCCTTTTTATGTGCTGGGCTGTAAGATCCTTTGTTTGTTCAGGGCTCTGTTACAGTGGGTATTGCAGTAAAGTCCCCAGTTTATCATGCATATAATGAACTGATTTAATAGCTTTTTCAAGTTGATATAAAAGGAGAAGATAACACTTTTATTCTGCCTGCCTGAACCTGGTTAAACCTTGGTTGAACAAAAGTGGAAACTGAGTTGCGTACTTAATTTTTACAGTATTCAAAGGGGATAGGCTTCCAACCATTCTGGCTGACATATTTTACAGCTTCAGTTGTTCTTTGGGTTGTCAGCTCCTGTAGCTGTGTATTAAGGTGTGTTCATTGCAGTACTCTCTGAGGAAAGAGTTTAACTGTTTGCTTTTCTCTTGTTTCAGAACAGAGAGCTCCAGATTATGAGAAAGTTGGATCACTGTAACATTGTCCGATTGCGTTATTTCTTCTACTCTAGCGGAGAGAAGGTAAGAATGAGAAACAAGGTAATGCTTCCTGGTATCCATCTGGGGTATAACTGAACTGTTTGTATTTCTAGACACAGCAGTGTGAACATAGTAAACATGGTAATATGGAGAAAATGCCACAGTGGTGCTCAGCAGATCATGTTGGAGCATATCTTTTTCAGTATGGAAGTGTGTGGTCCATGAGGAGTAGTGTTGTTAGTACAATACAACAATAGTACAACAGATTTACATGCACACAGTCTCCTTTTTAAGTTATTGGAGCACAGCCATGCTTCATTTGCATGTATGAGAGCTATCTTTTCACACATGCAGATGTGTTTTCTAGGATGGGCTAGATGACCTTGTGAACTGCCTCTGGTATTTTTATATGTAGTTATAACCATTTATATAAATCCTGTAATAATTTCTATAGATTTTATAATTTCTCATTTTTTAAAGCAGATTACATCCTTCATTCTCTTCAGATGCTGGTAAACGTGCACAGTGCTGGAAAGGGATGTATATAAGAGCTAATAGCTACTAAAAGGCTATTAACTGCTGTTACCACCAACAGAATGTGAGCAGCAACCCACCCACTTCATGGTCTTTGGAGGTAGACAAGTTGTTGTTGGCAAGTTGCTGCTGTCTTGTGCAGTGCACAAGAGGGATAATCGGAAGAACTCTTTTGTTACGTCTCAGAGAGGTGCATGGGGAGACCTGGCCCTGCACTTTGCCTGCTTTGCCTGTGCCTATGGAAAGCTTGCAAAACCACATAGCAGGAATCAAGGAGAAATGTAATTTAATGTTTTTATGCTTTCTTTGTTTGGCTCAGCCTTTGCCTGGTGGTAGCAAGCGTTCACAGTGTGATATGGCCCTTGCAGGTTTTTTTGGTAGTTAAGTGTCGGTTTTGTGAACTGTATTGCGCTCATTTAGCATGTAACCACAAATTCCTCGAGCAGCATGAGTACAAGAAGGGAAATAGAGTCAAGGAGGATTTGGTTCAGCTTGTAATTTGACTAGGGTGAAGTAGAATTTAATGAAACAAGCAGAAGACAGCTGCCTTACCTAATGGCTTTCAGAAACCTCTTCCAGACAGTGGAAGTGTTAAAACTTCTCAGGACACTGAATTGGGATCCTTTGTGTAACAGTAACTTGAGCTTGAGACTGGATTTTCTGCTTTGCTGTTTCAGCTCCACGTGGCTGATTCTTGGCAACACTAGGTTTGTTTTTAAAACTGCTGTCTCTTATCCATGAGCAGCAAATGTTAATGCTCCAGTGGAAAGTTTTCTTTCACATTACTTTCACCTCTTCTCTCATCATGCCTCTGCTCTGTGCCTTTGAGGTTTATGCTGCTACCCTCTTGCAAAATAGGACAGAGGTGAACCAGTCCCTAGGGCAAAGGTGCACACATCAGCACTGTAATGGAGTTCCGGTTGCAAGGTCTCTTTGCAGTTCAATACAAAATGATAAATAATAGGCTTGCAAGAATTTCCATGAGGCTTCATAATGAAGCTGGCTCTTAGGGCAGTGGATGAAAAGGGAGAAAAGTGTAAGGTAACCAGGAAGGACATGTAGGAAGCAGTTGTAGATTTAGATGCTGGGTACCCAGAGCTTTATATAAACTGATTTTTGAAGCTAAGTCCAGTGGGAAAAGTAATGTAAAAATGCAGATAACTATGTGGTAGCATAGTGATGAGTGGGGCTTGGCAATCATTGCCTGTATTGTGAAGAACTTAACAGTCCACTGCCATTTAGTCTCTGTTTCTGCTAATTAACTCAAGTCCAGCAGTAATGTGAGCTACCTGTTATACTGCTGATCCCTTTAATGAAATAGTTCACTGATAAATTTAATTTTGCTACCAATTTAGATGAAGCATTCTCTTGCATAAAGTTTTTCGTGCTGCTGTGATCATTCCACCTGTTTGTTCCAGCTGGAGTATTCCTTGGACTTTCCCCTTATTCCCTGGTGCTTGACTCTGGTGTCTCTAAGCCCAGAGGCTTTTCTTTCTTTGGCTTTTTCTTAGCCAATACCCAAGAAGCTTAAATCTGTCTTGATTTTGGAGGTACTTCCAAGGATTTCTCCAAATCCAGTCAGACTGGCACTCTTTGAATGCTATGTGCCTAACAGCCACTTCCTTTTAATTGCTAGGCATTTTTTTTAGGCACTGGCCAACCTTAAAATTGGCTTTGTTCTAGCAAAACAGTGGGTTTAATTCACGATTAGAAAACTCAACAGAAAACAGCATCAGATAGAAAAAGAATTCAAAATAGCACTTGTTAGTAAGACTATTCCTTAGCTGTATCAGTTGTAGCTAGTTTATAGAGATTTGGAGCTCTCTGATAGCTTTTCTTTGGGGCTATCTGTGGAACTGGTTGAACCGTTTGAGCTCTTCCTTTTCTTTTTCCCTGCAGTGAACTCTCCTTTTTATGTCTCCTGCTCACTTAAACTTCCTTCCTGCTTTTACCTAAAGCAATCCAGCCTCAGCATGGAAGTCTTGTATCAAACATGGCTTTGACTGATTTGTTCTCCTTTGTTTTCTGTGACTGGGTGACTCCCTCTTCTGTGAACATCTTTGAATTTGCATTGCCTTTATATAGGTATGCCCTATATGAGGTGGGTGTGTGCATGTCTGTATATAGATGCACATACATGCACACACATACGCCTTTATACGTGTGTGTACGTATAAAAACATTCTGAGTACTGACTACATGTCAATCATGTTTGACTGATGATTTCTACTTTAAGAGCACTCAAAGACAGCATGTAATGTATATTAATATGACAGTTGGCAGGCATGGCATTTAGGTTGCTTCTATAAACTAGGTACTCCTTGGTTCTTTCCTTGTTCTAGGTTTGCAGACGTTTATCAGATGTACCTGTTGGATAACCCAGTTCTTTCAAAAGACTCTTCCTTAATGAGTTTTTTTTCTGAGGCTGTATGCGATATCTGATGGCAGGGCAGTGGCTTTTGTAGCTGCAATGTGCTTCTCAGGAGTCCAGAACATGTAATTATAACTGGTGGAATGAACCAGAGGGTTAAGAAGGACAACCAAATAATGGGCTGAGCTGCATGTGGAAAATTCTCTTGGTGGGAATAGTTGCAAGTGTTTTCCATGCTGTATTTCTGTGTTTTGTGGTTTTCCTGGTAATCCTTACAGAAAACAAGCAAGACTATAGGGCTAGCCAACTCTGCTGTGTTGGATAGTTTGGGTATTGGCTTGAGTAAGTCACCTGGTTTGCCTGTCAGCTTGCACTGGGAGGGAGATCAGGCCATATTAGCAAGGCATGCATTTCTGGTTTGATTTTTGCTACTTTTCCTTAATTTCAGGGACTGCCTTGCATTTAGCATGGTATATCAATGATGATGTGGGAGTTACTGCAGCAGGGGGAAATGGTCTTGCTGCCTGTCTTTTCTAGCCTAATTCTGCTGAGGACCTTTTTCAGTCGTGCTCCAAAGGAGGGTAGACATGGACATACCCAATAAGTTCTCTAGCTCATTTGTTGAAAGCATTCCCTGATGTTTTATAGCATGACCTAAGTTCTTAAATCAGTGGCTGCTGAGTGGAATTACTCAGCTGTGTAAAACCTGAAATTGAGAACCTATTCCCCATTTTTCTTCCTCCTCTATTTCTGGTTTAGCTCTTTCTTTGTGATATTTCATAGCTGTCAGGTTTTCTTTTGTGGATGCTTTTGAGTGTTTAATAGTCTGATCAATCCATATCCATGCCCAAAAGAGGCAAAGTCACCAGGGAGATTTGTTCCTACATCAGATCATAAAAAAGTGAAGTAAATATAGTTTTTATGGAGTAATTGCATCTCTGATTATGTAACTCTCCCTCCCCCTTTAAGGTAGCTTGGAATTCAAGGGACTCAAGCATATATGGAAACACAGAGAGATCACAGATAGGCAATATGCTGACTCTTTTGGAGGCTGAGCTAGCCCTTCTGCATGCTCGAATTGATTTCCAGTCTTATTTAGCCTTAGCTGTAAGGGCATGCAGCCAAAAGTCCATGCAGACTCAGGATGGAAATTTACTCCAATAGCCTTAGACTGAGGTTTAAAATAAACGTGCAGGAGATACATGCGGAGCTGCATGTACAAGCTGCTCTGCATGCATTTTGACAGTATGTGTATTAAACTGCAGTGGAAACATTTGGAAGAATTATAGAATGGGTAGGATTGGAAAGAGAGCAACTACTTGATTTGCAAGTTTGGGCTTTGCTGAATAGTTGGTGTTTCTCCAGGTTTGTATCCCTGTTAGGAAGAGATAGATCACTATCCTTTCTTGTGGGAGTGCTCAGATGAGTTCTCTCACAAGGAACATCTATTGTGTACCCTCTTATTTGTATTTGTAGTTGAATGATTTGGTTTCTTCATTGAAAGAAATGAAGAAACAGAACAAGTTCAGTCAACAGAGCCTTGAGCCCAGTTTTGTATTGCCAGAGCCTGTGTGAATGATTTGCACCAGTCTAGTGACGTGCTGAAGGGCTAGCGCTAGAGATGAATTTAGTCACTATGCTCCATTCAGTCCTTGACAGAACTGCTGCGCTTTCGACGAAGGAGCAATTAATGCCAATTATGAGGAGTTTTGTGATGTTGGTATCTCTGTAGTCCTTGCCTGAGGCCTGCCAAGCTCATTTCAGGGAGGGCAGTAGTCATTAAATAATGATTACCAGTTACTGCTGTTAGGGCTTGCAACATGCTGGGATTTTCTTAGTTGTAGTTATGAGCAGTCTCCGGGTTTTGAGTCGGTTGTGTTAATAGAAATAGCAGTTTTGTCTGCTTGTGGTAGGGCTAAGCACCAGTACCTAGATTCTCAATGTGATAGATACGTGCAGTGGAAATGGGAGACTCTATGGTTTTGCTCAGGACCAGTGAATTGTCCAGTACATCTGGTTAGTCACTCTAAGTCATTCCACTAGCAGCTCTAGCCGCTGCTCTCATCTTCCTGTGTTGGGTGGCCATTTGGAAAGTAGCTCGTATTGCTCGCCCTGAGGCAAGCATACAGTTTGAACCATTATTGTGCATTATCCTGCCTGGTTTACTGTCATGGATATATCATGAGTCAGAAATTTCCGCTGAGTCTGGAAAGTAAGAAAATAGTGGAAAATACAGAAAATGCCTTTTGTGATGAAAGAGAAAGGCACAGTGCACATCACCTAAGAACCAAGGCTTTTCATTGATCAAAGGTGACAATGCAAACCAATTGTCTTGGAACAAGCCCTGGGGAGATTCTTAAATCTGAATTATATTTAATATAATTGAGGCTTGACTTCTGCCCTTATGCTGTCATCATAGCTGACCCAGCTGGCCGTTTCTACCTGGCCGTTTCTACCTACATCAGACTGCGTTATGTTGAAAAGCTGCCAGCATTAGAGAACAATTTGTAAGTTTTGACAAGTAGGTATAGGAACAAAGTTCTGTCTTGGGACAGTTCTTAAACTCAGTCATGAAGAGTCAGGGAATAGGAAAGGTGATATTTTGCCCAACTTTTATAGTACTAATAGAAAGTAACAGACACTGAAGTTGAGTCTTCAGCTGCTTTTCTCCCCCTGGAGTTACCTGCTCTACTTCTAGGCTTATGGTTCCTTTACTTTGGTGGCAGCCGCATCTGTGTTTTGAAATAGATATGGTTATAAACTGCAAGTAAAACCAGGCAGGTGTGGTTACTGATTGTCACCATTCCTGTGTACAAGTAAGGTCAGCTACAAAATTGTTTGCATTTTTAGATTTGTCCAGTGTATCATGGCTGCTCAGGAGTTAGAGTAGGAAGGCTGCAAATTCTCACTTTATCTTTGGAAGCAGATCCAAAGCGTTAGTATCTTTAATGTACTATGTCAGTCTTCAGGAGAAGAGAAGGATGATGGGTGTTTTACAGTGCTTGATAAGTGTGTGTGAAATACATGCTGGTTGTAGCTTTGAGGAAAAGTAGAATAATGGGGTTTTTTATTCTTAAGACCAAAACTGTGTGACTTTGAACCTTGTATGTTGTCTAAATCTAGGTGGTTAAGACAGGGTGAAGGGCATATCTTACCTCATGCTGACACTCCGGTGTTTAAATAGTGCACTCTGAAAGAAGGAGTAATCCATGTGAAATACTGCAATCCGTTTTCTTGCTTTCCAACTCCCAAGTTAAACCCTTCAGTGCTTCTTGACAGAACCCTTGTGTAGCTGCCATCCTATGAGTAACAGCTCTGTGTGTAGCACCTACCTGTGAAAAACATTGGTGAATGCTGTCATATGATAAAGAAAACAGGGTCCCTTTGAGTAAACTGACTGACTTATTTACCTCATATAGCCCCAATACTGATGCCTTGAGATAATTTCAGTGAGAAGTGCACCCTGGAGACATGTTCCTTAAGTTTAGGTTTATTGCTTGTTTGTGTGCTTTCAGCATGAATAGGCAAGGAAAGTGAGTTCTGTCACAGTGCAGTTCCACATTTCTTTCCGAGGCCAGGTTGGACGGAGCTTGGAGCAACCTGCCCTAGTGGAAGGTGTCCCTGCCTGTGGCAGAGAGGTTGGAACGGGACGAGCTTTAAGGTCATTTCATTTCCATCTCAAACCAGTCTGGGATTCTATGAAATGCAAAGTTAAAGAAACCCCTGTATTGTTCATCTCCTCTCAGTTGCGCTAGCACAGCGTATCACATGGACTCCATCTGAAAACTAACTCAAATTATGACCTGGGATTAAACAACAACAGCAAAAAAGTATGAAAGTGAGAAATCACTTGCAAACCACATCAGAACCACAACCACACTGTTACTGATCTGCCAGGAAATGCAAACTGCATGAGCGTGCTCATCACTTTGCCCAAATGCTGACCGGTAAATTTAGTTACCCTAGAAGAAAGAGTGCCCAGAATAGCTTCTTAACCTTTTTATTCTATTACTTGATGCTCAGAGAAATTTTCCTTAGATTCCAGATAGGAGTTCAGGAGAACGGGATGCTGACATAGGCTTCAGATTATTATGCCTTGGGGTTTTATAGGTTTTTGTTGTTGGTTTTGTTTTTCCTTTTGCCCTCGGTCTAGTGTTTGCATATATGACCTCCCTGAGTTCTGTCACTGTGTTGGCGGTAAATAGACTGTGCCTGACTAATGTTGATTGGAGTTCCATACGCACAGGTTATAAATGTGGTGTGTGAGATCTGTGAATAAAAGTAATGAAAGCTGGTAGAACCGACTCAGGATTAATTTGGGGTTTGTTGAGGCAGGAGGGGGTCATAGAGAAGGAATATTTGCACTTTGCATGCAAGGAACAATCCAGAAGAATGAATCTTAGAATTCAGTGGCGGTTGCTTTATATTGGACGCAGTTAAGCTCAAATGAATGGTGCTTAAAACAGATTACGTGTGGGGATTGAAGGAGAGAAGAGTTTTGGAAGTGGAATTAGGGAACTCTATGCAGCCTTTCCTGTGTTGGTAGGGTAGTGTTGTCAGTTTTGCTCAGTCTTCAGCCATGTAATGTGTGATGGTCGTGTGCCAGAGTACTTTACTTGCTGCCTGTTTTATCTCCAGTTTTTGATACAAATTAAAATAAGTTGCTTAGAATGCTTTAGTTCTTGTGTCTTAGACTTTCTCATGCCTCTTATTATGTTATAGTCTGTATTAGTATTTACTTGCATGAAATGCTTCCAACCAGAGTGAAGCAGTGCCTGAATTACAGGTTCTCGAGGGGCACAGAGCAGGTCAGTGGCAAAGGGGTGATTATTTTGTTGTGGCTTGTTTTGGAGCAGTGTTTATCAGCTTAGGATTTATCTGCCATGTGACAAAAAGCAGCTTCTAACATTTGAGACAATTGCAGGTGCAGGAGCCACATTGCTACAGTAAAAATCCCACTGAAATACATTGATCCTGTGTTCCCCGATCTGGCTCTGCCCTCCCCCTATTTTGAGAGGTATATGGTTGTAACCTGGATAAGCGCAGTCCAAGAGTGCAGCGCAGGCTGGGGTCTGCCCAAGGAAAGGAGTAGCTCTGTGGAAAGAGACCTGAAGGTCCTCATGGACAGCTCAGTAAGAGTGAACAGCATGCTGCTGTGGCAAAGAAGGCGTGCTGGGTTACATCAACAAGGGAATCACCAGCAGAGATAAAGAAGCCATTATCCCGCTCAACTGTGCACTTGTCAGTCCACTCTTGGAATATTGTGTTCAGTTTTGGCCCCCACTGTACAAAAAAGATGTGGACAGGCTGAAGAGGATCCAGAGAAAGGCCACAAAGATCCTCCAAGGACTGGGAAGCCTGCCATATGAGGAAAGGCTGAGAGAGCTGGGCTTGTTCAACCCTGAGAAAAGAAGGCTCAGGGGAGACCTTATCACCATGTTCCAGTATTGAAAGGATGGCTACAAAAAAGATGGGGACTCCCTTTAAAAAGGGAGCAGTCACTTTCCAAGCAGTCACTTGGAAAGACCAGGGGTAATGCATACATGATACTCCTGGGGAGGTCCTGGTTGGATTCTAGAGGGAAATTTTTCACAATGAGAACAATCAGCCATTGGAATAATCTTCTCAGGGAAGTGGTGGACTGCCCAATATTGGACAGCCTTAAGATCTGGCTGGACGGCATGTCGGGACATACAGTCTAGGTCATGCTTTGCCAGATGATCCTTGAGGTCCCTTCTGACCTGCTGTTCCATGATTCTATGGTAACCTTAGCAGCAAGCGCAGGAGAACATGGATGCAGGTAAGCATTTGACCTGCTGAGGAAAGCTCTTTCTTTGGGATCTGTTCAATCCCAGTCTCTTAAGAAGAAGCGAGTTACTTAATGACATCTTGTGTCTGCTTTCTGTCATTTATATGATGCAGTCTCCTCTGGAGACTTTTCTCTGCAGGGGTGTTCTAGAGGTGCTCCTGATGCTGATGTTACCTTGATTTGTTCCCAGCCCAACAGTTTTGAAATAGCAGTGTGGGAACAAGTTGTGCAGAATACATGGCAAGGTTTCCTGTAAGGGGAAGATAAGCCTTGATCCTCCTGCTTGATCCTCAAGCAGTTGCCCTCATTTGGCAAGCTCTTGGAGCTAACCCTGTTTCCTACTGCAGTACATCTGGGTCACTGGAAAAATACGTGTTCAGGAGGAATGCACGAGGCAGGCAAACCAGCTTACATCATCCTCAGAGCTTGTCAGGCCACGACTGCTTCCTAGCTTGTCCTGAATCTTGTTCAGGGAAATCCAGGTAACTCAGATGTTATTTTCATCCAGTTCATGCTCACAGAGAAGAATGAGGGCTCTTGAAAATTGTATTCTGAGCGTTTATCAGATTTGCACCAGGAGGAGGTAGGTCAGAACACTTGAATCATCTTTAATTCATGAAAGTAGGCATTTAGAGCACTTCTGAAGTGTCAGTTACTTGTGGTAGGAGTGGAATATGCAGCTACTTGTATAGCCTGCACTGTGAGCCCTGCCTTTATAGTTGTGTGTTAAAGTTCTGGGTACATCAGATGGTACACCAAAACTTGTGTTTGACTGGGGGAAAGGTATTTGTGTGCCTTCATGTTCTAGATGATAATGTGTGATACACATGTACACTGGAGCAATACCATGTAAAATCCATGTGCTTTTTACAAGTACTGTGGGTAGCATCAAAACTCACAAGCGTTGATGAGTGAGTGCAAAACCTCCATCTCTGTTATTCTGGTTCCTTGAGGATTTTTGTGCTTGTGTTATGTCATGCCATTGAATTAGCCCCATTTCCAACAGAACATAAAAATGGAGGAGAGAGAAGCAAATCAAAGGTGGTATGAACTAACAGAGTTCTGTAATTCTCAAAACTCACTGTTGTAATGTAGAGAGGTTTTAATGATCAGATGTATGACTGTTTTACATGTCTCCCTTTGCTTGTACTATGAAAGGAAAATGACACCACTATAATTCCATTTCTGCTCGTTTTTCTCTCTAATCTTTAATGTACATCTTTTTCATACATGGAATGTGAACTTTTAAATGAAGTAAATTGGCCTCAGTAACAGAGTCCTCTGTGCAGTGACTTGTTGCCAGTAAGACTTTCCCATCCTCTGACAGGCAAGCTCTCAACATACGCATCAGGTTGTATCTACACTGGATCAAACAAAATTCGTATTCATGAGTCTGTCTCCTCTCTTGGTGTACAGGCTGCCTTAGCAGGCATAAGTTAACTTTGATTTTTCAGGACATTGGTTTTCTGTATTTTATAATTAATACCTTGAAAGCTCTGACCTAAGAAGAGGAGGTGGTGGATTTTTATTGGCTAGAAGAGTCAGGGAAAGAAGAACTTTTCTTGTTGCAGGAGAGGAAGTGCAAGAGAACTGCATGCTTGCATTTTCGCATACATTTGCACCTCTGTGGAGCTCCAGAGCCATCCAGAGCCATTCCCTCTGCACTGCTGATAGTTGGCCTTCCTCAGCCCTTTCAAAAAGTTTGCTTTTCAGCCTTGTCCCCAGATTCCTTCATATTGTTACCTAGCTCCTGGGATGGCACTGGGAGAGGCAGCAGCATAGGCAGGGTTTTGGAGGCTGTTGTTCCTTATCTGTGTTGCAGAAGTACAATAAGAACAGATGTAAGTTAGCGGGCCATTGTCATTTGTTTAGTACTGGTGCTATTACGAGAGTCATTTAAGCAGTGCTTTTAAAAAAGAGCATCTTTCTGTAGGGAAGAGTGATGTAGGCAGGGCCTTGCAAGGGGATTTGGCCTATTAGGAAGTATTGGTAAGAGCTGTTAAAATGTCCTGAAAATACAAATAACGGTGAACAGAGATCTTGAATTCTGAATCTTTAACAGCGCACGAAACCAGCAGTTCTTTGCATATTGTCTATTCCAGGCGTGTCTTTTTCTGTGTGTTGCCATGTCTTTACTCACTGGAGACTGCTGCTCTTTGCTGAGGCAGCACAGAGATGGGTAAGGAAAACAAGAGCGCTATGAGAGTAACACACCACACTCCATGCTTGAAGTGACCTTTTAAAGTCGCAATAATATCGTTAAATTGCTGTAGCTAAATGAGGTTTGGTGTTAAGATACCAGCCAGTGGGGTCTGTTAACAAGGGGCTTCAGTTGAAGACCTGGGAGTTCTGCACTGTTTCCATCCATGTAAAGTGTCTATGTATTGTCTTCCCCTACAGAAAGATCTAGCTGTTAATACGGCAGGTGCAGGAGAGATTACATCTGGTTAATTCACCTAGCTTTCAAAAATAAGATTTCAGGTTGATACAGTTAATTATACCCACCCCTCAACATAAATGGATTCGCAGTCCTGATGAGATTTGTGCAGAAGACTGCATTAAAATACCAGAAGTATTTTTAAGACCTGTTTTACTGCTGAAATTTCCCACTTCCATAGTTAGGCAATGTGATTATCGTACTTTGTCATTTAATTCCTGTTTGTTCTTTCTTTCCTTTGCTGATGTATTCTGTAACAAAGTACCTTATAATAAAGCTACTTTTGTTGTTTCTCTGTGTTAAGTTCATGTAGACCTCTAACCTGATTCTTGATATCAAAATTGATACTCAAGTCTTTGGCTTGTTCTGTTTTGCCATGACTATTTGTATGTTTTAAGTTGGAGGTAACCAGGACATCAAAATATGCACAAACAGAATAGGTAAAAATGTTAACACTGGCTCGTGCTTTACGAATGGTTAATACGTATTTTTAATCTCTTAATAGGAATTCAGTAAGATCAAAGTAACAGTTCTAAAAGATGTAGGGTTTTTAAACTTCGTGTGTGTGCGTAGTTGTTGAGGGGTGAGTTTGGTGTCTTTAAATTTGCACTTGTTGGATTCTGCTGGGTAAGTACTTATGAGTTAATGGACTGCTTTAAATAATGATGCAGGTGTCACCTTGAAATATCTCCAAATGAAAATATTGATTGGGCAGAATAAGTATATCCTTGTCCCCGTTTGTAATCAGAAAATGCCTCATGTTGGAGGCCATATTCATTAATGTGACCTTAAATATATGTTTGGCTTAAGTATTAGTGTGCAAGTGCAAAGCCTGAAGGAAAAACAGTTTGGTGGCAGTTCACACTCCCACTAAAGACATGTACTTAAAATGTCCACAGCTTTCTCATCCCTGTTGGTTTCTCTGAGTGATTTAATTGTACTTCATGCTTCAAATCTATTGCTAATTCTCTTTTTTATTTCTTTCTCTATTTTCTTTCAGAAAGATGAGGTGTACCTCAACCTGGTGCTGGACTATGTTCCTGAAACAGTATACAGAGTTGCCAGACATTATAGTCGGGCCAAACAGACACTCCCTATGATTTATGTCAAGGTAGGTAACTGATAGGTGTCGTTAGGTGAAGAAGAATACTATAGGAATAAATCTCTTTTCTGACATAGTTTTCTCACATTTTTAGGAGCATATACATTGTGAGGCAAGGAAAAAAAAGATACAAGAATGATTGTTATGACAAAGGATAGGAGAGGCTTAAAGCACTGTCAAAATCTTTGAGTGGGTGGGGGAGACTGAGTGTGAGAGTTCTGGGCTTTTAAAGTACCTTAGCGGCTGACACCAAACAGATGAGCAGCTTCAGTTTCCTGAGGAGATGAAGACACAGTAGCACAAAGGTCAGGAAGTGGAAGAGGATGTCAGGAAGAATAATGTCCTCTTATCTTCTATATTCCCCTTTTCCTGGCCTACGAGTAAGAGTTCATGTGCTTCTGTTGGGGGCATGAAAGCCATAGTTTTGTCCCCACTTGGAGCTTGTATGTACAGTGTAGCCTCAAAACTTCACTTAAGTTGTCTGCATTTTTTGTTGTCTTTTACGAGATAGTTAATGAATAAAATTTCCTTTTTCTCTGTAAAAATGGGACCTGTTTGGGTCTTGTAGTTCCATTTCATACAGTATGGTGACCACAGTCCACATGCTAGTGAATCATCACATTTTCACCTGGCATTAACTTGCTAACAGGGCACCAGGGTAAGACTAAATGGAAATAAGCAACAGATATTCCTGATTCTTATTGATTCCTCCAGACTCCTCTTTAAAAGTCTAATGCTTAACGTGGTGGTGGGGTTAAGAAAAGATCACGAATTTGATTGAAAGAAGATGAAAGTTATAGAGGTGAAAGCTACAAATAGTAATTATTCCAGTAATGAAGTGTTGTGCCACAGCTGTATACACATTAATTGTGAATGGCATGTCTCTGCAGTAGCCACCACTGGAGCCTGGTTTTAAGAAAGCACAGAATATCATCCAGTTTCTACTGCAAAGTCACACTGTTTGGTCTGTTGGTAAAGAGCTTCAGGTTTATATGTACCCCAAAATCTGTTAGCTTGGCTTTTGATGAATCGTTCATATAGCTTTTGTCAGCGCTCTTGTCCTAATTGCTCTTTATTATGGGAATGTGGGAAAAATTGTCCTTACTTATTCTTTGAGAGAAAATTCCGCTTCAGCTCTTTAATCATCCTGGATTCTTGGGACTTCCCATTCCAAGTAGCCTGGAAGGCTGTTATTTTTCTGGCAAAGCAAGCCTTTCTCATAATTCTGTATTTAAAAAGATCATGTTACCTTGATGTCAGAAAAGCTTTTGCAATCTCTGAGCCTTCTTGGCTACACAAAGGGCAGAGCGTACCTATTTATTCATGTTTGATTGGTACCTAGGCAAGCAGAGAGGTGCTTGGTAACAACAAAACTGTTAAAGAAATGCAGGGAAGCTTTTCTAGTAATATTCTTATTAATTTTTATTTGTAACTTGAACATGCTGGAAGAAATTCTTGGAAGTGTTGGTTTTGCTTTGGGGAGATCAAAAACATACCTTCTGAATCCTGCGTGTGTCAACTTGACTTCTCAAGTCAGAGCAATCTCTTGCATTGTTTTGCAATGCACTTGCACAGTACGTAGGTAACATGTCAAAAAACATGTTTGTTTGCTTTTCTTTGTGCAGAGTTGTGGTTTTTAGAAACGAATACGAAAACCAAACACCTGGAGCCAAAATTCAAATGATTCTCCTCCTGCTCCTCCTTTCCCCACCAAACAAACAACAAAAAGCAAGGGAGAGAAAAAGTGTAAAGGCAAAGATAGTGGTGAAAGTGCAGCAAATATGACCTGATAGCAGTATCTAGCAGTTGCACCCGGTTTTAGACCGTTAAAAGGTGAACTGTGGAATGTGCTTAGCAAAGGGAAGTGTGGAGGTACATCTCCAGTACAGTGTCCTGCCTGTAGCTTGAGTTTTAAATGGAACCTTGTGGGGAAACAACAAGGATAAGAAATAACCAGGCAGCCTGTTGTCAACTTTGAAACAGGGCTTCCCATGCCTTTATGGCAGTATATGCTATACGACCCTAATTGCATTCAGCAGCTCTTTATTTTCCATAGCCAAAAGTGTGTAGGTCCAGCAGCTGGACATCCTCTCCTTGCCCTGTGGTCTTGCTGCATTATGCTCTCTTGGCTTTGTAACATCTCCCCTTGCATTATTCATCGTTGCTAAGGGTTTAGCCAGCCTTAGAAAGGAGGAAGAGAAAACTTTCCCTCAGCATACTTGTTTGCTGTGCCTTGCGTAAGATTATTCTGAAGAGTTGGGTTTATCTGCCTTCTCTTTTTGCCTAGAGATTTGGAATTAAAATGAGTCTGTCCCTTCACCAAGAGAAACTGGGAGATTCACTTAAGTGACAGACTGAGACACCACCATAGTCCTTGGGCGACATTCAGTATATTGTTAATAACTTCATCAACAAAAGGGTTTTCTTTGGTGTTTGGGGTGGTGGTTGTTTGGGTTTATTTTAGTTGGATGTTTGAATTTAATGGCGCTTTTTATAGTTCTTTTTTAATAAGCTGAAATCCTTCATTTCTGTGAAGAAGCTGATTTAGGAAGCAAACTGCAACACTTGTGTGTTTTCAGTGACTACTGTTATAACTGTGGAAAGCTGCACAATTATTCTGTTTTGAATTGCACTCATTTTGGATAAAGGGCAAAGGAACAAATTTGAACCACTAGTGTGGGTATGTGGCAAAGGATGGATGAGCAAGGTATGCAAATACCTGATCATCATCGTAGTGCTAACATGCCTTCAGTAGGGTTGTCTTTTAGTGTGGGTTTTGGTTTTGTTGAGTTTGTTTTTCTTCTATAAGAGTTTACATTAAAATAATTGTTTTCCCTGTTTTTAACTGGGGAAAGCATGACTTACGTGCTGCTTCTTTGTTCCAGTTATACATGTATCAGCTGTTCCGGAGTTTAGCCTATATCCACTCCTTTGGGATTTGCCACCGGGATATAAAACCACAGAACCTCTTGCTGGACCCTGATACAGCTGTTCTAAAACTCTGCGACTTCGGAAGGTAAATGCATCTGTAGCCTCAAGCCTGGTAAAAAGAGTGTCCTTCAAAGTGAACCTGGGTACAACTTTGCAGAGCAATCCTCTGTGTTCCCCAGATGGTCTTCGTTTGTAGTTTTGAAAGAGAAATTATTGGTACTCTGTTTTCCCCTCAAAATGAGTTCATATGGGAGAGGGGGGAGAAAAGGATGTCAAGAAGGGGGGAATTTAAGCTCAAGCCTCTTATTTATGAAGGTATTAGAAAAATAAATACACTGTCATAAAGGTGAAATAAAACACCATGGAAAAATACAACCAAATACAAGGTTGAAATGTGTTTGAGGAAGAGAGGACAGGCACATTGGCATGGTACCCTAAAAAGGCTAATGTTAACACTTTATTACTCTATTTGTATGCACACCAGTTGACTTACTATTTCAAATACCATAAGAGGCTCAAGATCAGAATCAGCAGTTCTGATTGAAGCTGTTAGTGGGCCGTATCCTAGTTTCCCATGTCACATTTATTTCCAGTTTCTGTTCAAGTCAGTCACCTTTAGAGTCCAGCCCCCAGCTTAGAACTGACCAAAATTTGGGTAGTCCACGTTGAGACAGGAGACAGATTTCTCTCTGGGAGAGTTCTGTCTTCAGATTGTGATACAACTTTGCAGACTAAAATAGTTAGGGCATATGTGTGAGAGGTCACAGAAGCTGCTGTTGCTAAATTAGTTTGCCCATACTGAGTGGGAATGTCAGATGGTGGTTATTCAAGCAGAGCATCGTCATGCCTCGTGGCTTGGGAATCTCCTCCTCCGCTCTACCTCACCAGTGCTGGAAAGAAATAGGAATCATACTGAACTCAAAACTAACAATGCGTAAAAAGATGGTACTTCCTCTGTGCTAACACAGAAACCAGTGGGAATTTGTTAATTATTATTCCTGTATAGAAAGTGGAAAACTGAGACTTTTTAACACAGGCTAAATGGGTGGTGGGAGTCCTTCCCTGAAGGCTGAGAGGAGTGTCTGGAAAGCTGGACGTGTGATCTGGCTGGCTTCCCCCTCTGCTGGCTTTGGTGCTACTTAGTTGAATGTCATATTTCTGCAAGGGCAGTTTTGTCTTTCACCTCCTTTCTGTCTGACACATGGGGTTAATTAAGAAAAAAGCATAATGTGTTCATAGGCTCATGTTCTGAATGTAATGTGCTCTTGTGTTCCTTTATTTACTTCCAAAATTAGTGATTGGGCCAGTATTGTAAGTTAGATCCTTTGTGGCTGATTTCCTGCAGTATAAATGAAGCCTTCGTGTTAATTGTGGCACATTAACATGTGACTGCAGTGGCAAAAGTTTTTTTTCCTTTGTCTCTTCATAACACACTCCCTTAAACAGCAGAGAGTTAGAATATTGTGATGGAATGTTCAAAACAAACCAAACCAAGCCCCACTCTTAGTTCTGGTGAGTATCCAGAGCTTTTGAACCTTAAAAGGGAACTGTGACTCAACTGGATTCTGGCCTCTTTTTCTTTGTAAACAAACCTTTGTACCTGGCAAAAGGCAACTGCCAGCCAAAAATCTGACCCTATTTATCACCTAATCTGTAGGCACAATTTCCTTGGCTAAGTCCAGTGTAAGGTAGCTGCTTGGTGGATTGGACTGGTTTCATGATAAATCATTTGGGTTTGTCGCTTTCATCAGCTTAGAAGAACATGGTACTTCAGTATTCAGGAATTGGAGTGGGAGAGGAGTGCCAAAACAGCTTAATGTGGGTCTGCACTGCAGTACTGTAGAACTCTTAATTACTTAAAGATTATTATTTTGTTTTCTTTACAGTGCAAAACAGCTGGTTCGTGGAGAACCTAATGTCTCATACATCTGCTCTCGGTACTACAGGGCACCAGAGTTGATCTTTGGAGCCACCGATTATACCTCCAGTATAGGTATGTATGTGTGTGTATGCTAAAATCTATACCAAGTACATGAGTTGGTATTCTGTAGTTAAGTGTTAAGGTTTCCAGAGATCTTGGATACAAACCTCAGAGGCAGAATTTTATTGTAAATGGTCAGGTCACACTTCTTAATGAAATACTCACATTTTGTGCACAGCTGCTGTGATTTTGATGCTTTTTTAGATTTCCATGTCAGTTACATTAGGAAAGAGGCTTTTTTTAATGTATTAAGAGACATCTGATTTCAAGCAAAACATAAAAAATCCAGGTAGCTGTGCCAAGTAGTCTAGAAGTAGATATGAGATCTCAAGCCAGAAAAGCACTTTGACTTAAAGCAACTGTAAAGAATGACTGTAGAAATACCAGCTGCTGCCTTCTTGATGCACTGTGATTTAGACACGTAGAATTCTGCAATGTTACTTACTTGGGTTTTAGCAAAGAGTTGTTGGGGGGGGCAGGGGGACGGGAAATGTGGCCTGATGATTGGCTTTAAACAATCTTGACAGGTTTAATGTATTATGTACAGCAGTCTTTCTGATTTTACTTATTCTGTGAACTTCTACTGTCCTTTAGTTGTTAATTTGGAGTACAAAGAAGATGACTTTCTAATACCTGGCACATAGCTGTGTCATGGAAATAACTGGGGAAGGTGGAGGTTTTGGCAGAGGACAGGGAACAGGCAGGTTTTCTTACAGTGGAGTCCTAAAACTAAGTGGCAGAATGAAAAACCATAAAACTTAACAGCAGTGTGTTGGGTGGTTGTGGGTAACTTCTCAGGTTTTTGGTCAGGGTATTCCCCAGGCTCCCTCTGAGTGCTAGGGCTAAAGAGACAAGATTTGGCTCTCAAGTTCCCCAGTATTGTGCTAAGCTTTTACCTTGCTTATGGACCTGAGTCACTTAGGCAAGGTTTAATATGTTCAAAAACATTTGGAGATCATGATTAAATCTTGGCAGAATATTGTTTGTAACCAGTTAAAGTATGTTTACAGTTTGTATGTTCTAACTGGTGTTAGAGGCTGGCTGGCTCATTCCAGCTCCAGTTCTTTGAATTAAAGAAGTGTTCCTGAAGACTTACTTGCTCTTGCTAGTGGGTTTTTTCCATTAGTTGTTCTGCACTATGTATTGTAGCAACATTTGTGTGTCTCCCCGGTAGAAAATAGGAGGAAGAACCGTAAGAAGTCTGGGAAAAGTAATGGCACAATGAAGATAAAAGGGCAGAACTTACTTAATGGTTGGCTGCCACCAAAAGTGACAGCTCCAGCCCTACTCTTTCTTGCCTCTGCATACCCTAGCTCTCACAGTTGACCATATAATACACCAATTCAGCTTCAGCTGGCAAGAGACATTTGGTTAGGTTAACATTCTGCTACTGTGTGTGAGTTGAATCAGCATTACTGTGTGGTCTGATAAGCAGCAGAGCCCAGGTAGAAGCAAAGTGAGAAGACAGCTGATCCTGGCTGACATAGTTTTGCCAGCTGAAAGCAAATAGATTGGCCCAGCTGCATTATCAGAATGCACTGAGACAGCTTACTCCCGAGGATAACTGCATAAAGGAGGGCTTTAGGTGAGCACAAGCGACTGCTTTATAGATAAGCCTGTAACTTGCTCCTGTTCCGAAGGCATAGTGACTTTAATCTTGCACTTTTTTGCAAAGCTTTTTTAAAGTTGCTCTTTAGTTGTTTTTTGTTGTTTCAGTTTTGCTCTTTCAGTTGTTCAGTGTATTTTTACCTGCTGGTCTTTAAACTAGCTATAATAAAAACAGGATTCTGAAGTGAAGAGTCCATTTTCCACTTGCCAAAACTATCATGAGTTTCAGTCAGTGGTCAGACTTTGTTGTGTTCCCCCCAAAAAAAACCATTTCCCTCATTCAAGCCTGAAACTTGCACAGAATAGCTTGAAAATGAGGTTCAGCAAGTACTCCTTCCTTCCTATCTGTTTTTCCTTCCTTTTCCTTATCAACAGAGTCTTTGCATTTGGGAGGTGAGAAGTAAGTAAATGTTTTTAACAAACTTTGCAGTTTTTCAGTGTTCTGCAGTATGCTGGTGATTCTAGGGGTTTAGTTTTGTGCTGCCTGCTGTATCCAGTGGTGGTAAATACCAGGATATTCCTTCATTCTTGTTAAATAGGCAGCAATAGCACTTAGTGAAAACTCTTCCCCATTTCACATGGAGTTGCTCATCCAGACTCAACCAGCATTGTTTCTACACCAACCAACAAACACTGATAGGTTTCTGACAAGGGAGGGAGAGGAAGGAACGTTTAATTACCAGTACTTTATCCACAGCTCAAAGTGTAGGGAACTGTTAAACTCTTCAGTCTCCTTTCTTGGAAATGCAGACATGCTTGTGTTTTCTGGTTCTTGTTTCCTTCTGAATTGCTAATGGAACAGCCCTTTCCTGCTATTGAGTCTCTTTATATAAGAATCCACTTGTGTGTGTGGTAACAAAAACTGAACTTACATGTAAGGTAGGGATCTTCACTTCTTTGTTTAAGTACACTATCTTAAAACTACAGGAAAAATAAGTGAAGAATATGATGCCAAAAAGTGTTCTGAGTAGAACTTTGTGTACATTATGTGCAAGGCATTCACTCTTTTCATGTTTTTTATTGTTTGCTAACATTACTGTAGGGCTTATGATTAACAACACACTGCAATATAGTCATTATTGGAAGTGTTTCTGAGCAAGAAGTGCTTTTTAAGCTTAGGCAGTGATGCTGTGGTGGCCCAAGACTGGCGGTACAGCCAGCCTGCATCATGACCCTTTCAGAAGTTCTTCATCTTGTTTAGCGCTGTAATCAGGACTTGCATTAGGCTGTCTGGCTTCATCTAGGTTGTCTTCTAACGCCTGAATTTGTCCTTGCGACATAACTTGCTCTTCAATTAGCAGAAACTAAAGTTGGTTCCAGGGTGTCTTTTTGTCCTGGATGTCACAACAGAACTGTCAACTGGCATTTAACTTTCAGGATCTTGATTATTTCATGAAAGTGTATGACTTAAAATTAATCTGAAAGGTCCCTTTAAAAAAACCTCACAGCCAGGATAGTGTTTGTTGCACTTTCCGTCAGTTACTAAATTGGTGCAGTATTTAAATATATACTGTAGTGAAAGCAGCATCAAAACACATTTATTGCAGTTGATGCCTCTGTGTGTGCCATCCAGCAGACGTGGGACTATAGTTAAAATAACTACCTGGGAAATGACCTATTCAAGCTTTTTAAATAATCCCTGTTGCCAAATAGGTACAAATCCAGGCCCATAGCAGCTTTGTTGTCTACCTGCCTTACAACTTTAGGGACTTAAGAAGTGATTCAGAGCATCCTGAAGGGAAGGACTTGGGGGTGTTGGTTGATGAGAAACTGAACGTGAGCTGCTTCAGTGTGCGCTTGAGCCTAGAAACCACCTGTGTCCTGGGCTGCATCAAAAGAGGCATGACCAGCAGATTGAAGGAGGCGATCCTGCCCCTCTGCTCTGGTGAGAACCCACTTGCAGCGCTGTGTGCAGTTCTGGTGTCACCAACATAAGAAGGACATGGAGCTGTTGGAGCAAGTCCAGAGGAGGCCATGAGGATGATCAGGGACTGGAGCACCTCCCATATGAAGACAGGCTGAGAAAG